>JAJOZX010002919.1:60000-285000 GCA_023014485.1 Bathynomus jamesi | reverse complement strand
AAATTTACCCTTCGTTTGGAAAAATTTAACAAATAAAAAATTAGTTTAACTCCAACATATAAAGCAAACATCAAAGAATTTGAGGAAAATAAAAGTAATTAAAATGCAAACGTTTTTCCTACATTTATTTACAAAATTATTTAATACTTTGTGTATCTCTCTTAGGCTTGAAGAATTTTAAATGCTTATCAGTAGTTGGCTGTTTTTAAATTAGAAATTGATGGCAATTCTGAATCATAGAATTCTCTTTGGGAATCTTCAATGAAGATGGATGACTGTACAAGCCATTAGTAAGCAATGGATCGTCGTGGTGAAAGCCTCTTTACAGATCTTAAGAGATCTGTTATTGTCGCACACGAGTTTGGAAAGAGTTATCGGAAGATAGAAGAAGAACTTCGGATCTCATTTACGACGGTTGCTACAGTTATAAAGAAATAGGAAGGCTTTGGAACAATCAAAACTCTACCAAGGTGTGGACGACCTTGCAAATTTTCAGAACGTACAGCTAGACGGATTGAAAGAATGACTGTTGCGAATCCACGAGTGACTGCAGGTGATATTTGCCAAACATTGTCTGAGATCGATGTCCATTCCTCTTCGGTACATTGAGAAAGAATGGTCTGCATGGGAGAGTTGCATGAAGAGAAACTCTGCTACGAAAAGCCCACAAAGAAGCTCGAGTAAAGTACGCCAAGAATCATCAAATGATGAAGTTGCATTCTAGAAGAAAGTTCTCTGGACAGACGAGACAAAAATTTGAATTATTCGGGAACAACGAATAAGGGTTATGTTTGGCGACAATCAAATACTGCATCGAGGAAAAAACAACCTTTCTACGGTTAAACATTGTGGTGATGGTTCGCTTCTTTGGGGAGCTTTAGTGCTTCTGGTTCAGAAAAGCTTGCTGATATCAATGGAATCTTGAATTCGAAGAAATAGCAGGAAATTTTAGAAGAAAATATTTGCCTTCAGTTCGGGAGTTGCGAATGGGTCGCAGTTGAGTACTGCAACAAGATAATCCAAAACATAAAAGTAAAGTAACAGCATTATGAAATGGCTTCAACAAAAGAATTTCAAATTTCTCGAGTGGACCAGTCAAAGCTCAGATCTCAATTTAATCGAGAATTTATGGTTGGATTTTAAAAAAGTTGTCCACAAGAGAAACTCTTCTTTGATGTTTTCCATTATATGTTGGAGTTAAACTAATTCTTTTATTTGTTAACTTTTTCAAACGAACGGTAAACTTTTCACAACAATCCATGATACAAAAGATAAGTACGAATACAACTGAAATATTTCTTTGTACGAATACTTACAAGCGCCACTGTATGTCATAAAATTCACATACGTGATGTTAAGTAAGAGTCAGTCCCTTTAAGAATTAATTTCGTTTGAATATTCATAATACAAATAAACAACAACTCATTCTTATACTTTGTCAAACATTTGAAAAATTAAGATTGGCACATTTACTGATAAAGATTTTCTTTTACCAGAATATTCACCAGAAAAGTAAGTGTTGCTTACATTTTGCAGATAATATAAACTGCATTTAGATACGTAATCGGAGATGTTCATTTGCATACTCTGTGTTTAGATATTCACTCAAAGAATATATCTACTCTATTTTCTGAAGCAAACTGAACGAGAATAACAACTTTAAACCATCCGTTGCTAGTAACAAAGTTTGGAATATAATTTAATAATAAATAAGAATTTAATAGCAATTTTATGGTCTTTTCGGTTTGGCGGACTGCTATAAATTTTTTACAAAAATTAGCGAATCAATTATTTACAAATTTTATCCTAAGGAAATGTAGGTTAGGTTAGGTTAGGTAGGTTAGATTAAGTTGGGTTTAATTGTTACGTTAAGAATTAGACATTTCCTTCAGATAAAATTTGTAAATGAGTGATTTGCTAACTTTCGTAAAAATCTGTAGCAGTCCGCCAAACCGAAAAGATCCCAACTTTCGATCTATTACCGACGATATTTATTTCTGAATAATCTTTAAAGATAAATAAAACATTAAACAACGTCAAATAATCAAAATAAAGCGTAAATATCCAAAATTTCAAAGTTTTATACAAAAAAATACTTGGTTGCAGCATTCAAACTATACTGGACTAAACCAACGATGCGATAACTGTAGTAACCCTTTATAAATTTGTTACAAACCAGAAAAACTAGCATGGTTAGTGCAATCATCCCATGAATGAATTGGATATTTGTATTGGCTGTCAAATATCTGACTATGTATTTGCATTGTGTTCCACGTAGATTTATGACCAGTGCTTCGAATGATGAAGTTTAAGCTCTAAACTATAATTCTTTTGGCACAAGGTCAATGACCGTAACGTGCAGGATGGGGGTCTAAAAGAGAAAAAGTTATTCTTTAACAAACTTTGAATAAAATTTATCGAATGAACTCAAAATACAGATAAGCGCAAAATGAGGCACATTCAATACCTCACAATTAAACCTCTTTCATACATGAATTTTTGATACAAGTTGATAATTTTTACGTGTTGCAGTAAAGCGAACAGAATAAAAAATAACAGTGTTTGGAAATATTAAAAAAAAAAGGGACAGTTTTGAAAAAATTAGACAATTGTGTCTTTCATATATCTTTGACAAACTTCTTTTTGAAAATAAAAAAATTGATGGGTTAGATACATTTATTTGCAGTTTTAGATAAATAAACAAACCCCTTTTTTTAATGTGGGTAAAAGACAATTCATAGTGTGTGCACAGAGGGGTGTGTGCCTGCGTTTATGCGAGTATTTGCGTACTTGTAAACAAAGCATTCATAAGATTCCAAATAAAAACTTTATTTTTCTTCCAGACGGCTGCTCGCGATATTTATCAGTATGACTATACAACAAAAAAAGAGCGACCTTAACATTACATTTCATATTTAAAAGTTTCATTTATAAGTTCGTTTGAATAAACAAAGAAACGAACAAACAAATAATATAAGACATCTTGAGATGTCCAGTACAAATAAAAGTAACAAAAAAAAAATCCTATTATTCTCTAAATGTACTTTTTATCTCAATAGTAAAAAAATACTTGCACTTCATTCGGAGGCACTGTGCCAAAACCATTTCCTTTTCAACGCAAATTGTACATAAATAAAAAAAAAAAATAAACAAACACTAAACTTAACACAACCGTTCAGAATCATCGGTTCGTTTCCCGCAGAGATGGAATATGTTTCTCACCACTTGGCACAAGTCTTGAATTAGGCTGTTTCATGGCAATCGGTTTCGAAGAAGACTTTACGAAAGAGGCAGCATTCGATAACAAAAATAATTTTTGTGAATGTGTTTTGAATTTGCTATTTATTTTATAAATATTTCATAATGAATCCGTGAATATTATTTTTAACTGATAAAGTGCCGCTATCCGGAGTAGACTACAATAGGCTTCGGTAGGTTATGATAAAAAATAATAGGCAGCTAGCCTAGCCCTGTGTCAGATCTGGTAATAGCTTAAGAGTAGGCAACTTAGCCAATTAGTAAAGTCTAAAATATGTATTATATTAGCATGTGCTATGTTTAAGTAAGAAAAATGCATAGACGTTAGGTTTAAGTTAGCTTACTCAGCTACTATACTGTTTGGTAGGGTAGGAACAGGGTGGTCGTTATTTAGGTCCTTATCGTGAAGCTGAAGTTTGAACTTCGTTTATTGCCCGGTTTATAACTACCCTACAGAACTTATTTATTAATCAATAAACTTTATTAGGTGCAAAATTAGAAGTCTTACTGCAAAAGTTCTCACTTAAGCCTAAGCCTAATAGAATTCGGAGTGTTGATGCAAATAGTTTGTAACCTACGTTACTGAAGTAATTAGTAATCACTTACTGTAAGGTGAAACTCTACACTTTTACTGAAACTGAAATAGCATTTGTAGGGGATTAAATCTAACAACTGTATTGGGGCCAACTTTGCATTGTTCTCGTCTTGTTAGAAATGACTTAATTCGCTATTGTAGGGTAAGCCAGTCTTAGCCTTCGATAACTATCAAAAGTCGACATTTTTATTATTTTCGCACATCATTATCTTTATGAAACAGTATTATTAGTGTTATTACTGTACCGTCTTATTGGTGACTGAATCTGTGACCGAAAGAATGTACAGCCCAGATTGAACGTTAAAAACAAAAAAATAAAGTTGGGCCCCAAGAAAAAGTAATCCAAGTGATTCTGTAGCCCAAATCTATTGTCTAAAAATATGCACATAAATTTTGGGACCTAGTATGTTTCATGGACTGCTCTCGATTTTCCTACAAAGTTGCAAACAATGGGCAGTCGATGACCCTGATTTTGTTTCTGCAATCGGTTTTTTTGAGAAACCTAACCTAACCTAACCTAACCTAACCTAACCTAGAAAAATGTATACTAGAAAAATGTATTTTTGACTAAAAAAGTGCATAACTTAACATGTTATTACATTATCATTTGTATAATTTAGGTATCGGGGGTACGGGGGCTCCACCCCCGTAAAGATCACGCATCACAAAGTGAACCCTATACCGATCAATTCGTGATGTGTGATCTTTACGGGGGCGCCGCCCCTGTACCCCCGAGACCTAAATTATACAAATGATAATGTAATAACATGTTAAGTTATGCACTTTTTTAGTCAAAAATACATTTTTTCTAGTATCCATTTTTCTAGGTTAGGTTAGGTTTCTCAAAAAAACCGATTTCAGAAACAAAATCAGGGTCATCGACTGCCCTTGTTTGCAATTTTGTAGGAAAATCGAGAGCAGTCCATGAAACATATATATATATATAATATATATATATATATATATATTATATATATATATAATTACAGTATAGACGTTCAGTCAAGAAACTTAAGTACTGTAAAATGGGGTGGCTCCAAAGGGGGGGGATTCCTTTCATTTCTACTTTGAACAGTTTTAAAATTCATGAATAACATTGGTATGCAACATATCTGATGTTTCAACATAAATAACTGTTTTTTATCAATTCAGGTGTGCTGAATCCAAAAATCATATCCATCTCCTGTCTCGAGGAACAGTCCTCAAGGTTATGAACACATGCAAAAATAATAAAAAAAAGAACATCAAATAAGGAATATAGTGAGCGTAAAGCAACACTGACAGAATGCGACAGAAGAACTTTATATGATAATTATGAGCTGTGAAGAATCAGTCAAAGACTGTTGTATCAAAATTTTTCGTTCAAAATTTAACAATAGTCCTCAAAGACCAGTGTTAATCATAATTATGCTATGGGAACTGTAGTAAAGCCTATTTTACACCAACCAGTACCAAAGTTTTAATGAATTTGGAGTTGGAGAGAATAATGGGAACAACTCTGTGCTTATGTGGTGTAGTTTTTTTTAATTTCTTTCCATGTATTCATAACTATGGGACTGTTCCTCAAGGTGCAGAGACAATCAGGCGACTTTTAATATTGAGACACCAACCAAACAGGCTCCTACTATCATGCCCCTTTCCCAGTCAGTAACATTTTTTCCAAGCGCCATATTTTTATTTATTCTACAAGAACATGAAAAACCAATATGAACATATTAAAATAGAAGATGTTCTCAATATTATATGCAGTTACATATTAATTTAATAAAGTATATATATATATATATATATATATATATATATATAATGATAATGCCAAAACTAAGAACTTGGTAAATAACACTAGGCAACAAATTTCAACTTTTTTTTTGTTACAGACACGTGAACTACTGATTCCTACTAAAGCGGTGATGCTGATTTCAGATCTGATATCAAACTTTCTCTATCACGTCCAGATTTTGTGTAACCGAAAACCCTATTTTTCATTTTTTTTTCTCACCCGCTTCTATTACGAAAGCCGTCTAAGCTACTTTTCCGTGCCACGTTTTATGTTAAGCATACTTAAATAATTAGTGAACAGGGATGTCTTTCCTCCTTTATTCTGGCTTAAGACAGACAGCGGAATTCCGCTGGCGGAGTTACCACCCCTGCGCCCAACCATCCACCCAAAGCGCGTTAGTATTTTGTTGTTACTACTGAAAGGCAAATTCCTGTTCTTAAGTGAAACTTTGGTGTGTCCTCTTCCTTTGTCGCTTGTAGGATGACGAGCTCTCCTTCTGCAGGAACCAACAATAATCTCCCATCATATTGGGTTGAAATTACCTTGGTATCTGTTTTCCATAACTGAGATCTGTTGGTGGAAGCGCTCACCATGCTCGTCACTTACAGCCCCAAGGTTGGCCGGGAAGAAGTCAAGATGAGAATGTAAAAAATGAATTTTCAAAGACATTCTGCATCCCATTATTTCATAAGATTTAAGCATGTTTTCTACGAGTTTACGGTGGTTTTCAGCTTGTGGTTTCCAAGAAAATTTTTGACAACTTCAACGAAAGATGTCCATGCTCCTAGTTCATTCTCATTTAGGTTAGATGGAAACGATGAGTCGTGGATGACACTGCGGATCTGTGGTCCAGTGAAAACTCCAGCTTCTAGCTTAGCATCTGTCAATATTCCTTTGAATTTATCCTTTAAATATTGGAAACCACTACCTTGATGATCCATACCCTTCACGAAATTTTTCATAAGGCCAAGTTTAATGTGAAGTGGTGGAAGATGTACTTTCTGAGGGTCAATAAGTGCTGGGTGTTTCACATTGTATTTACCAACAACATGTTCAGTTCTAGATGGCCAATCATGTTTTTTGTAGTGGTTCTTGTCATCTCTGCTGTTCCATAGACACAAAAAGCACATATGCTTTGTGTAGCCCAACTGTAACCCAAGAAGTAATGATACAACTTTAAGGTCGCCACAAATATTCCATGTGTGGTCCTTATATTTGATGAGTCTTAGCAGCAGTTTCATCGATTCATAAGTCTCATTAAGGCCAGTGGCATGTGCTACAGGTATTGAAGGTTTTTCATTGCCGTTGTGCAGTAATACAGCTTTAAGGCTAGCTTTACTAGAGTCAATGAACAGTCTCCATTCTTTTGGATCATAGCGACAGCCAATCCCTTGCATCAGACCACTGATATCGTGGCAGAAACAAACGTTTTCTTCCTGTAAGTAAAATGATGAAAACTGCAAATGGCGATGGCGGAAATGGGAAACTTTGGTGTTTGGTTGGAGAAGATTAAATTCTTGAAGTCTTGAACCAAGCAACTCTGCCTTTTCTTTTGGTAATTCCAAATCGCGCACTAAGTCATTTAACTCCGCTTGACTTAACAAATGTGGGGAAATATTTGCATCTGGAACATATATGCCATCTTTCCCTGTTTCTATATCACTAGCAGAATCTTCAGATGAACTGCTGTCTGTTATCGTTGCTGGTGGACTGGTGATGGATTTGTTTCATCATGTGGTATGGTTTCATTGCTGATTCGCAGTTTGGGTACGTGATCTTTGATTTGTTTTTCTTTGTGAAACCAGCAATCTTTGTCAAACAAAAATAACAATCATTGAAGTGATTTTTCGGCTCACGCCAAACCATGGGGACTGAGAACGGCATAGCTTTTCTTTTACCATTCATCCAAGCTATTAACATTGCATTGCACTGTGCACAGCAAATATGTGGTGCCCAGTCCCTCTGTTGGTCTCCTAACTTACAGTCAAAATAACACTTGTAGGCAAGTTTAATCTTTGTTGTTATGTTTCTACGTTGTGGCTTAGGTGTATATTGTCCACAGACAAAGCAGAAGTTGTCTGGGTGATTTACACAAGCACGTCTATTTGATGCCATTTTGAATTACCATACAATATCTGAAAAAACGTAGAAAGTAATTATTACGATGTGCAAAATAAAAAGAAATACACACCGTAGTACAAAACAAATGCTATAAAAACACACAAGTCACCACAACCTGTCACTTGCTCATCAGCAGAGAGCTTCAACAACCGTTCTGCTTGACTGTCACGTAGCGACTGACCGTTGGGCCGTTGCCCGTTACTATGCTCTTGACTCAGTGTTGCCAACTCGGGATAAATTTTATTTATCAAAATTGTTCGAATTTGTATATAGTTGGCAAAAAAAATTGCTTTAACCTTGAAAAGCAAGTTTCATATTACTGGCATTAAGCCGATTAAAACCAAAATCTGGACGTGGTAGAAAATTTTACTAAAAGTGATTTGCATTTTACACAAAATCTAGACGTGATAGAAAAAATCTAATTATAGATTTGAAATCAGCATACCGAAATTAGCTAGGAGCACCTATTTGGTCTTCTGTAACAAAATCTTTGTTGCCTAGTGTAATAAGAAAGAAAGCAGAAGCGTAGAAAATATCGTATGCAAATACTACGCGAAAGGAAACTGCAGATATCGGGATGGGCAATGCATATATGCACATCCCACATTATGCAAAATGCATTACACAAGTGGATATTGCAAGTTTGATAAGAAATGCATGTTTCACCATCTTACGGTCTGCAACACTTATGAAAGATATGGGAGTTGCAAATACGGAAAAAAATGCCGATACCACCACCCTCAAAGGAACACACCGAGGGAACAGAAAAAACGAACATCAAAGAAGAGTGGAAATTTTTTAGACGCAGCCAACACATTTCAGCTGCTAAATACTCTCCAGCAATTACAAAACCAGCTGACAAATATAAATATAGAAATCCGAGAGCCGGACAGAAGGTACGAACAAAGACACTTCATGCGTTATCGGGACAACAGGTACCGACAAAGATAAAAAGAGGTAAATTCTCGGAGGACCACAAGGCAACGAAACCGGCACCCCCATCGGAAAACAAAGCGGAACCACCTGTATGCGAAAAAGAAAGAGAAAAAATAAAAATAATCCTAGCCAACATACAGGGCCTTAAATCAAACCAGTCCACGAACAAAGTTGCATACCTGAAAGGACTCATGCAAGAAGCCGGAGCAGACTTTGCTTGCCTCACGGAAACTCATCTAAAGGACTGTCAGGCGAACTGTGAAAATTGTGAGTCCTGTATTGACAAAAAAGAAATACAAATTGACAACTATAACATCCTCCGAGCCGACAGAACAGTGAGACGTAAAGGAGGATGTGCTATTTACACACGCGAAAGGCACACAGCAGAAATGGTTATAAGTACCTCAAACAACTACGTAGAATGTGTAGCAGCAAAAATTGAAAAATTAAATATGGTACTAATTGTAATGTACAGACCCCCAAACACGCCAACCTCAAAATTTTCAGATTCCATTACAGAGGTAAGAAACTTAGTAAAAGATCTACACTCTCCAACCCCAAATATTTTTCTCTGTGGTGATTTTAATTTCCCATTCATGAAATATAAAAGGATAGGAAAAAATATATGTATCCACCAGGACAAGGGGGGCACACGAGAAGACCAGGAGCAAGTAAAAATGCAACTAGCTTTAGCTGATGAATTTATGTTAACGCAAGAAATAACAGAAAACACAAGAAAAAACAACTGCCTAGATTTGGTATTCACAAACAACAGTAATCTAATTGATAATGTAGAAATCTCCCCAACTATGATATCAGACCACAATATCATTGAAATAACAACTAATATAAAGGCAACAGGAAAGGAAAGAACACGCACAACAGAACGAAGCAAATTCGAAATTTTTAATTTTCACTCCAAAGCTATAAACTGGGAAGATGTGACATCCAGCATGGAAGTAATAGATTGGAAAACCATTTTCGAGGCCAAGACAACGGAAGAGATGCTAATGACGTTAGAGGAGAAGACGTTAGAAATTGTGGAAAAACATGTCCCAAAGATACAACAAAGAGGAAAGAGAAGCAGGTTCGAAAGACAAAAGAGGGCATTGTTCCGAAAGAGAAAAAGAGTGACTGCAAAATTAAGTAATTGTAAAGATAATAACATCAGAAAAATATTAAATGATAAACTACAAAGTATCGATGTCGTCATACAGGAACAAATCGAGAAGCATACAGAAAAAGAAGAAGATGACGCTATAGAAGCGATAAAGGTTAACTCAAAGTACTTCTATAATTTCGCAAAAAGAAAGTCGAAAAAACCAAGCGACTATCGGACCTTTAAAAAATGAGAACAGTGATTTATCTGATGATCTAACAGAAGTATCTGAAATATTAAAAGCTCAGTATGAATCATCTTTCAGTATCCCAAAAACTGACAAATTGATTTGCGATAGAAACGCGTTCTTTGAAGAAGAACCACAAGGGGAAAGTATAACGGATTTCGACTTCACGACGGATGATATTACACAAGCTATAGGGAAACTAAAAACACACTCAGCGGCAGGACCGGATAAATGGAATGCCACACTGATCAAAAACTGCAAGAATGCAATCGCTGAGCCCCTATACTGGATATGGAGACGATCATTAGACACGGGAGAAATACCGGCCATCCTGAAGAGCGCGAACATAGTCCCAATATATAAAGGAGGAGATCGATCCCAGGCCAAAAACTATAGGCCAGTGTCGCTTACATCTCATCTCACTAAAATATTTGAAAGAATAGTTAGACAGAAAATCTGACTTTTTGGAAACTCAGAAAAAATTCAATGATAACCAACACGGGTTTCGATCAGGCAGATCATGCCTATCACAACTAATGGAACACTACAACAACATTATTGATTCACTTGAAAGTAATGAAAACTATGATGTACTATACACAGACTTTGCTAAAGCGTTCGACAAGTGTGACCACGGAATCATAATACATAACAGGAAAAGTAGGGAAATGGATATATAATTTCCTTAGTGAGCGGAGGCAAGTCGTTACAGAACAAGGAGTATCTTCATCAGAATCAGAGGTCCTCAGCTCAGTACCACAAGGAACAGTATTAGCTCCACTACTCTTCATAATCATGCTAACTGACATAGATGAGGACGTTACCAGAGACAGCACATAAACAAAATCTACAAGTGGACTGAAGACAACAATATGAAGTTTAACACTGAGAAATTTCAGCTATTACGGTACGGAAAAAGAGAAGACCTAAAGTGCATGGACTATTATACCCCAAATGGACAGGAAATTCAGAGAAATTCCAGAGCAAAAGATTTAGGGGTTGTAATGACAGATGATGCGAAATTTGAAACACAAAATAAGATTGCAGTAAACAGAGCAAAGAGAATAACGGGTCAGATATTGAGAACCTTTAAACGAAGGGATAGGAATGTAATGATTCCTCTACTGTAAACCCTGATCATACCCAAATTAGAATACTGCTCGGTCCTAACTTCCCCATATAAAAAAGAAGACATTAGACAGCTGGAGGGGATCCAAAGAAGCTTCACAGCCAAGATCAATGGGTGCAAAGAACTAAATTACTGGGAAAGGTTACGAGAACTAGACCTATATTCACATATTCACTGGAAAGGAGAAGAGAGAGATACACCATTATTTACACTTGGAAAATAATGGAGAAACTAGTCCCTAATCTTACTCTGAATCCCATAACTCCCCAAACAACGATGGAAAGTAGAAGCGGTAGACTGTGTCGCATTCCCAAATTGAAGGCGAGACAGGGAACATCCTTAACCCTGAAAGAAAATAGTTTTGTAGTGAGAGGAGGACCAAAACTGTTTAATCAGTTGCCCAAAGACCTAAGAAACACGAAGGGAGTTGCAGTGGAAATCTTCAAAAGAAGACTAGACGCCTGGCTCAGAACAATCCCCGATGAGCCGGGCGTACCTGGCTATGTGAGGTGGAGAGCGCAAGAATCCAACTCACTACTTCACCAGGCCAACTCGAGAGGAGGGGCGACAAGCTTGACCTTCGCGAAATGAGAAATCATCGCGCGGAACCTTTGTAAGGTTGTAAGGTTAAGGTTTTATATATATATATATATATATGGGATTGAACTCAGAATGGTCCCCTGAGGTTTTTTGTGATACACACAGACCATGCATGGAAGAAGGAACTCTTTTGGGAAAATTAAATTTTATTTTCCCAGAAGAGTTCCTTCTTCCATGCACGATCTGTGTGTATCATATATATATATCATATATACACAAAGTATATATATATATATATATATATATATGTCAATAGCTGCGATTTTCACCTCATTAACGGACCTTTAAAAGAATAACAAGTGGAAATTAAAATTAGATGGCGCTGCGTCGCTGTAGTAAAATGGCCTGTAGAAAGTATGAATATTGGGATAGGCTAGGGGTCGGTAACCCAAGGCACGCGTGCCACAGGGTGGCACGCGAAAAGATTGTGTGGCACCCAAATTCATAGAAAAAATAACAATAAAAAAGTATATTTATTACAAAAGAAAAAAAAATTTCATTGTATTTGTCCGCATCACATTCAGGCTAACTTTCATATAAAAATCAGTTTTCCTAAACGCAACGGATGAAATGACACAACTTACTGCTCACACAGTAAACTGTGGCTTTCAGAACGTCACGCGTCACAGCTGTGAGAAGCGCATGCGCATCCCCTTATTGTTTGTTTGTCCACGCATTACCAGAGCTCTACTGAAGCGGTGATTACAGAGTTATCTAAACTGGATTAGAGATGTTTCATTGTTTTGAAGCTATTAATTTTACCCTAATTTTAAACAATGTCACAGCCGAAAAAATCAAGACTGTTTCAGGAAGAATGAAGAGACAAGTACGGCTTTGTACAGCAAGGTGAACGGATCGTTTGTGCCTTATGTTCTGAAAGTATTGTTGCACATACTTCTAGTGTTCCAAGACATTATAAAACAAAACATGAATTATCCTTATCACATATGGATGTTGAAGATAGATCTGAACATATACAAAAATCTGTTGTGTCCTTCGAAAACCAAAAAAGTGGCCCAGTTAAATTTGCGAAAACACATGAAAATTCCATCAAAGTAAAGTACACAGTGGCATTGTGCATTGCACGAAAAGGGAAACCATTTATTGACGGAGAGTTTTTGAAAGAAATTTTTTTGCAATGTACCGAAGATTTCTTTGAAGGTTTTGCTAACAAAGTGATATTATGGCTAAAATTCGGGATGTACCGCTTTCAGCTCGAAGTGTCCAGCATCGTGTAAGTGATATGGTTGACGATGTAGCTGGGCAGTTGAAAAATGCCCTACGTAACTGTGACCGTGTTAGTTTTACTCTGGACGAGAGCGCAGACATAAACGATGTTGCCCGTTTGACATCAGTTGCACCATTTTATTCAGCAAAACGCGAATCTATAGAAGTAGTAGTGTGTGCCGTTTCTCCGATGTCCGGAACTACGAAAGGGGAAGATATTCTAAACATCGTCTCTACATTCACAGACTTTGGAAATGGGGAAAAATTTGATTTAAAAAAATAACTTTTCTGTGACTACCGATGGGGCACCGGCAATGACGGGTGAAACTATTGGTTTTGTTCAGCTTCTCCAAAAAGAATTAGGTTGGCTCATTTTAGCATTTCATTGCGTAATTCATCAATTGCGTGGATGGAATAAAAATCTTTCTCCATGAAACTGGACAAAACTATCCTCAGTTGGAAAACAAAGAATGGCTTTTGAACTTCATGTTTCTGACAGACATCACAACGCATGTGAATACTTGGATGCCAAGCTTCAGGGTAAAAGGTTAACTGTGCTGAACTTGTACGAAGAGTGGATGTCATTTTCCAAGAAATTGCAGCTCTTCGAAGATGATCTTCAGACATGGACTCTGAAGTACTTTCCAAACATTAAAATGTTTATTGATAGCGACGAAAATCTCAAAGTCTCAGGACAACATTTAAGCCAGTATATTTCTGTCTTGAAAGAAGAGTTTGCGCGACGATTCCAAGACCTCCAAACCTACGGTCCCATGTTCAAATATATTTTGAACCCTGAAAAAGCAACTGAAAATAAACTTGAGCTGCAGTACTTCCAGTTTCTTGGAAATGAATCTTTGGAAATGGAGTTGATTGATTTTCAGAGCTCCGACTTGTGGGTAGATAAATTTTCAGCTGTGAGCGACCAGATTTAAAAATATGAAAACCAATACTTGGATATTTGTTTATGTACTTGGTCTCAGCTTCTATCAAAGTTCTCTTCTCGGCAATGAAGAAAGTTGCATCTCTCTTTTGTCTACTTTCAAACCAGTTACCATTGTGAGCACGTTTTTTCCTAATGAACACACTCAACCCTATTCGCAATCGGCTGACAGTGGAAAATTCTGAAGCTTGTCTTCGTCTCCAGACCACCAGCTATCAACCAGAACTGACACAAATGGCATCAAGAGTGGAAGGGCAAAGAAGTCATTAATTGCAAATAATCTTTGGTTTCCTTTTTGAAAAACAGCAAAAAGTTATTGATATTTTTTAATAGATTTATGTTCGTAATTTATGCTGAAATGTCTTTGATAGTTATTATGTTAGAATTAATTTTGGATATTACTAATGTTGGAATTAATTTTGAAATTAAGAATTTTGGAAATATTAGAAATTGATGAAATCTGAAATAATTTTGTAAAGACATTTTCATACGACTTCTAATGTAATTTTTATAACTACCAATGTTTAAAATGTTTTTGATAATGATTCAAAGTTAAAAACTGTATCAGTGTGCAATTTACGACTACTACTTTATTACAGTGTTACAGTAATATACCGTATTTATAACGAAAAACTATAAATTAATCATAACCTACTGTACATTTGAAAAAAAAAAGATGGTGGCACGCGCGGAGGGTCTTAAAGTTTGAATACTAATAAGTGGCACCAAATAGAAAAACGTTGGACAGGCCGTGGTCACGTCGCGACACCGCTTCCCGTTAAATTAACAAAGTTAAACGACACTGGGTCAAGGTGGTAGTTGGACGGGGACCGTCCTCTGCGTTCCGGATTATGCAGTGGCTACTGAATAAAACCGTCGATCTCTTCCGTCACATGACCTTTGCCGTTACGAAGGAAGTTAAACAACCAGAAACATTATTAAGTACGAATGTTTATGAAAATGTCACTGTAGTTAAGTGACACTTTTGTAAATTTTGGTCATGTGATGGATGTGACCTACGAGGGGCGGTCAGAAAATAAGTTTACACGGCGTATAATTTCGTAACTAAAGGACCTACATTGTTTATGTTTGTATCAGGTGAATTCGTTAATCATTGTTGGCAACACTGTACGTCGATTCGGCTGCCATCTACCGTACATTGGTTATATGAGTCAGTTGAACATGGTGGCTCGACTGAAACAGTGCCCTGTCATTTCTGCAACGATATTCCGAGTCTGTCAGTGGTCAAGAATTTCTCGAGCGCATTGTCACAGGAGACGAGACATGGGTTCATCACCGTACTCCGGAAACAAAACGTGCCAGCATGGAATGGAAATACCCTGGGTCCCCGCGACCAAAGAAGTTCAAGATTGTGAAGTCCGCTGGCAAAGTGATGGTTACCGTGTTTTGGGACCACAAAGGCGTTTTGCTCGCAGACTTCATGCAAAAAGGCACAACAATCAATGCAGCTGCATATTGTTCAACACTGGAACGTTTACGAGCGGCCATTAAACGTAAACGTCCTGGACTGCTCCGTAGGGCAGGGCACTGTTCCAGTCGAGCCGCCATGTTCAATTGACTCATATAACCAATGTACGGTAGATGGCAGCAGAATCGACGTGCAGTGTTGTCAACAATGATTAACGAATTCACCTGATACAAACATAATCAATGTAGGTCCTTTAGTTATGAACTTATACGCCGTGTAAACTTATTTTCTGACCACCCTTCGTCTATTAGTGTCCCTATAATCCGATACAAAACAAACCATGCGAAAAGACACTCTACATTTAATGCAATAGTAATAGTTTTGGGCTTCCCATTACAATGCGTCTCCTGGCCGCGGTGCTGCTGTTCCAGCTTGCCAAAGAAATGCCACTCTTATCGAACCTAACATCAGGCTGATCTTTCTCAAGATGTCGAGCAGAGAGTATTTGAAAGGCATAAACTTTTCCTATCCACTCGCTGCGTCAGCTACAGTGGCACTCATAAGTACTTGCACAGAGAAATGTTTCAGTTATATTCGTCCTTATCTCTTGCACCATGCATACAATAGTTATGAAAAGTTTAACGTTCGTTTGGAAAAATTTAACAAATAAAAAAAAAGTTCGTTCAACTCCAACATATAATATAAAACAAAGAATTTAAGAAAAACAAAAAAAGTTAAGATGCAAAAGTTTTCATGCATTTACTTACAAAATTATTCAATACTGTGTGTCCACCTTAAGCTTGAAGAATTTAAAATTTTTATTAGTAGTTGGCTGTTTATTGATTAGAGACAGTTGGCAATTCTGAATTATAGAATTTTCTCTGTGAATCTTCATGGAAGACGGATGACTGTACAAGCCATTAGTAAGCAATAGGTCTTCGTGGGAAAGAGCTGTCTACAGATCTGAAGAGAGCTGTTATTGCTGCACACGCATCTGGAAGAAGTAAAAGGAAGACAGGAGAAGAACTTCGAATTCCATTTACGACAGTTACTGCAGTTATAAAGAAATGGAAAGGTTTTGAAACAATCAAAACTACCAAGGTGTGGACGACCTTGCAAAATTTCAGAACGTACAGCGAGAGGGCTGCTATCTGAATGACTGCTGATATTTATCAAAAATTAATACTGTTCAGTTCAGGAAAGCTTGCTGTTATCAATGGAATCTTAAATTCGAAGAAATATCAGGAAATGTTTAGTTCGTGAGTTGCGAATGGGTCGCAGTTGGGTACTGCAACAAGATAACGATCCAAAACATAAAAGTAAAGTAACAGCATTATGAAATGGATTCAACAAAAGAATTTCAAGCTTCTCGAGTGGACCAGTCAAAGCCCAGATCTCAATTTAATCAAGAATTTATGGTTTGATTTGAAAAAAAGCTGTCCGCAAGAGAAACTCTTCGAATCTGAATGAATTGCAACAATTTTCTTTAGAAGAATGGGTTAAACTTTCTACTGAGAGATGTCAAAGTCTTGTACAAAAATACACAAAACGAATCACTTAAGTTATCAGCAACAGGTGGACGCACAAAGCATTACATAAGCTTGTAAATAAATGTACGAAAACTTTTGCATTTTAACTTTTTTTTATTTTCCTCAAATTCCTTGATATTTTACATTATATGTTGGAGTTGAACGAGTTGTTTTACTCGTTAAATTTTTCCAAACGAACAATAAAGTTTTCATAACTATCTTATGCATTGTACAAAAGATAAGGATAAATATAACAAATATTTCTCTGTACGAATATTTCTGAGCGCCACTGTATATTACAACAACGTCCCAACTATAAGTGGAAAGGTCTATGGAGTGTTCATTGTAAAGGCACAGGTAGATGAGCCAGCAATTGACGAGAGCCATATTCATTATAATCACAAATAACGCCAAGTACCATATCCTTCAAGGTATCTCCATACTTTTCCTTCCAATTACAGCTAGTCATGATGGTCATTGACCCCCATTAGCTTCTCATAGCTGCGCAAGACATTTGATTGTGGCACGCTTACTTTTGTTTTCTTATTGTTCTTGCATAGCTGAACCAACCCAAATGGCTCAGTTGTCATAATTTGTACCCAAAGTAACACATTTTTGTTGTCATGCTATTTGACAATTAGAATCTCTCCGTTCACATCGAAGTAATAGTCTGGTTTTCAGGGGACAATTACTCAGCCAGTTCTCTCGGAGGGTCCCTATATCGGGAAACCCGCGTTTCTGTAGGTGTTCCAAAAAATCAAAACTGGTGAATAAATTATCGAAATACACCACATTGGACTGAGGTCCTGTGACACATTCCAACATGTTCAAATCAACTTTAGATCAAATGGGGAGGGCCTCATTGGGTCCATATCAATGGAAATACAAGTGCATGAGCGCGCGCGCATTTTGCTATGCAAAATATCCCTCACCAGGCTTATATTTCCATTTACAGTATATGGTACCCTCGTTTTTGCAAGATAGATTTGAATTGAATGTTGTTCATTAGCTCGAGTGCAAGGGGTTAATACGTAAAAACATTTCTGGGCGTGAAAGTGCTCATGTTTCCCTTGGGTGATATATACTGTATATATACACACTGTACATTAATAAATTTTCATAGTTTGCACACGCAGTACATAATACTAAGGTCGTATCTACACGAGACCTAAAATTAACAGTCATTCATTTGAAGTATAAACAAATTTGGGTGAAAATTACAAGTTTCATTTTCGAGAATAATTCTACCAAAATGGATATTTCGGGAAACGAAGCGAAATGACGACCAATTTGATTAGCTACAAAATAATTGCGTAGGCATAAAATTTGTCAAGAGCAACACAAAATAAGGTTTCATAGTTTGTTCCAAATAATTTCTAGTACTCGTGAAAACTATGGTTTTTAAAATAAGGAACAATATTATACTTTGCGAAGTTGATTTAATAATAATTAGAAACTTTACTCCAGTTTACCCTACAAACATTAAATATTTACCGTTCTCTAAAGAGGACGAAGGGCCATAATGCGTTCGTAAATTTTTAAACTTTATTAGAAATTTTACCTTTTGAGGAGAACTATTTTCTCAAAACGTATAAGGAACTTGGGTGCCACAAGAAATATATAAAAATGGATCAGTAAAAGCTTTACGATACATATATAGCGCAGAATAGTGCGGGCAAATTTTAGGCTTTATTGACAAAATGGAATGATTTCCGAATACTAATAATGCTTTCGATTTTCTGCTTGTGAAATAATTTTCCTACAAACAAAAGCTTCATTTGTGCAAAAGGAATTTGACACTGCATTCATACTGTCACACATTTTACGCAAGGCATTTATGTACATTCCATAACAGAAACAGACAGACAGACAGACAGACACACACACATATATATATATATATTATAATATATATATATATATATATATATATATATATATATATATATATATATATGTGTGTGTGTGTGTGTGTGTGTGTGTGAGAGAAGTCTAAGGAATATATAAACAAAATCGGATTTATATTTTAACGCATGAGAAAACCCCCTTTTTAAATATCAAAGTTCTTTCTAGTTTCCAGAGAGCAAACTAGTGGCAAAATATTAAGTAGGTTCACTATTAATGAGATAAACACGGATTACATTATCTTCTTTTTAAATTATATTTACTTATTTTGCAGAAAAATAATATATATATATATGGTAAATGTTTTCAAATAAGGTATTTTGAGATCGGTTGCGGAATTGAGGTTCATTGAATATAAATCTCAGGCTTAAGGTGATTTGTACGGATTCACACAGACAGGCTAATTCGTATTCGTGAGTAATTCGTATTAGTAGTTACGACTGCCACATAATATCTTCCATTTTATAATTAGGAAAAAGATCTTCAGGTAAACGAAATTGAATTTTTAAAGCAAATAATTTGGCGTAACCCCTTTTTCCTCTCCCCATAAATCAGATGGTGCGGGTACCCCCAACCTTTAAAAACAAAATTCTAAAATTCTCTAATGGAATTAAGCTTTAATTTAGAATTTTTTTATATTCTTCATGTTGCGATGAATCTTCTTCTTGTCGTTAAAAGCAAAATTAAGGATTCACTTTTCCCAAAATTTCTGTTTCCACCAAAAATGAATCTTTAATTTGATTCTTAAAAGCCATTAAATTAACATAAGTGAAAAATAGGTTACATTCTTAGATTAGAAAATGATGACATCGAGGTGATTTTCACTCTAAAGATAACTCTCCTTCTCCCCTCCCCCCCCCCCTCTCTCTTTCTCCAATCATGACCCACTTTGTGACCCTGTTATGTAGCGATCTTTTATTTATACGTATAATTTGTCTTCATTTACTTTTCTTTTTTTTTTTTTTGCTCGAAATTTCTGATGATGATTTTTATCCTGTTTTTTTACAAGAAAAAATTAAGAAAAATTGCGTCGTTTCTCGTCTTGGGGGTTTCCCGTTTAGACTTGGGTCTTAACTACAAATCATACCTCATTCCAGATAGATGAGGGGATAGAGAGAGAGAGAGATGGATAGTTATACTAAATGGTCAGTTACGTATATAGGTTGCAACGTAAGCGAGCAATATATACTGAATGACCTGTTGTGGATAACCTCTAACCTGATACTCGCTCCTGAATTCGTGTTCCAGGAAGGAGAGTCTTCTTAACTCCCAGGAGAGTTCGAAGGCCGTCAGAATGGGGTCTTTTGACGAGAGGGCGATCAAAGAAGGTGAGGCCAGGGCCCTGTATGCGTTGATTCTACTCCGGCTGTGACGTAACGAGTCTTCGCGCCGTGACGTCACACATTCGTCACAACCGCATCTGTCCGTTAAGAAAGACATTATTATTATTATTATTATTATTAATTATTATTATTATTACTACTACTACTACTACGAGACAGAACAGGACTCGACATTTTCACACAGTGCCAACAATGTAGTGACATTTTTTTGGAGGCTAGTCGAGTGCCACTAATAGTGTAATGGGTACAGTTGCCCGCATATATAATATTCCTCGCCTCACAGGCGACTCCGTACATGTGGCAACGCCGCAGTGATAGTCAAGGTACCCCAACTGGGGGAAGGTAGGGTGGAGGGGGGACAACCGAGTCCAACAACATATAACACAGACATATATATCTAAAGAACGATTGAATGTGCATTCATTGACATAGAGGTAATTATATTGTAATGTCTCTGTTCATAAAGATAAATAATTAATATGATCGTATACAGCGTTGAACTCCATGTAGTTTACTAGTCTTACACAGTAATAAGATTTCATTATGATTACTGCAAGTCTATATGAACAGTTACCACAATACAACTTTTTATATACTAGTGAATTTGAACCAAAAAATAGACATTACACAACCAATTACAATTACATTAGAATAGTTTATAATATTTAGAGATTAGCTAGTGGAGAAAATGTAACTTAACTTATTATGCTTTGCCATTTTTGTGAATGTAAAATATGTTTATATAATTACACTTCGAAATGAGTATAAATTATCATAGTGTTTTTTGGTGTTCAATTTTCTGTAAATATAAGTTTTGTTTTGTAATGAAAATTTTAAAATTTCAACTAATCAGTAAGAGAATCGGCTAAATTTGGCCGATGCCAATGCCCAAAAAATGGCCAATCCTGCCAATGCCGATGAATCAGTACACCACTAGTTTTTATTGATTTTGCTAATTTTGGTAAATATACTATTCAATTTGATGTAATAACATGTTTTATAGATTTAATGACTCAAACATGTTGTTTATACCCTCATGTATTCGCAAGTTTCTTTAAAAATATAATCTTATTTGTTAAACATTAAAACGAAAAATGTCTCCTCTAATTTTTTTACAGATAAGATAGTATAATGGCTCCAAATAAAGAAATTTCACACAAGAATAGGTTGAAAATTATTGTTCAACAGAAAGAAAGCAACAATGAAAGAAAAATAGCTGCTAAAGCTGGAGTATCATTGTCAACTGTTTCCAAAACACTTTCTCCCCACTCACAAACTGGGGATGTGAAGAACAAAACAGGTTGAGGATGGAAGCGAAAAACATCTGAAAAGGATGATGAGTATATGATAATGATGAGCAAGCGTAATAGAAAGAAGACTGGTGGGTGGGGAAGGGGAATGAGGGTGTGTGAAGGTTGGTTCTGCAATGTCTATTTTTGGTTCAAATTCACTAGTATATAACAGGCTGTATTATGGTAGCTGTTCATATAGACTTGCAGTAATCATAATGGAACCTTATAATTGTGACGGTCGAACTGCCTGCGAACTTTCTTTCTTTGTTTCTTATGGCCGGCCAAACCACTAGCCAGATTTGGATGAGACTTGGAGGATAAGGGTATCTGAGGCCGGGGAAGAACATAGGCTATGTGACGTCGGTTTCCGAGGTCATCTGAGGTCGCTGGAGGCTTCTGTACTCTGGATTGGTTGAAAGATAGTGACACCATAGACACGTCATAAAAGATAGTGACAAAATGGGCGGAGCTCTAGCATATATATATATATATATATATATATATATATATATATATATATATATATATAAGAACATAGGCTATGTGGCGTCGGCCTCCGAGGTCATATATATATATATATATATATATATATTAACTGCAAACGACACACATTATAATTAATATAAAGAACGACGCTTGTCTAGAATAGTGTCCGCACAAGAGGAGGAGAGAAAAAACGAGCAATGAAAAATGAGGCACTTCCCGGGAATCGAACCCGGGATCATCCGATTGCCGGTCAGATATGATAACCATTACACCAAGGGCCATCAAGAATCAGAACTCTTAATTCTCCCACGTACAAGCGGAATCGAATTCCGAGAGGTGCCTCATTTTTCATTGCTCGTTCTCTCTCCTCCTCCTCTTGTGCGAACACTCTTCCAAAGAAGTGTCGTTCTTTACATTAATTATACTGTGTGTCGTTTGCAGTTAAAATGTGTATATATATAAGGCATGAGAAGGTGCCCCCTTAAAGGGCATTCAATTCCGCTCGTACGTGGGAGAATTACGAGTTCTGATTCTTGGTGGCCCTTGGTGTAGTGGTTATCATATCTGACCGGCAATCGGATGATCCCGGGTTCGATTCCTGGGAGGTGTCTCATTTTTCACTGCTCACTTTCTCTCTCCTCCTCTTGTGCGGACACTCTCTAAACAAGCGTCGTTCTTCACATTTTATATATATATATATATATATATATATATATATATATATATATATATATATGTGTGTATATAATATATATATTGAAACCTACGGTAAAATTATTGAATGCCCGGTTAGGTCAACTGTACGCCCTTGACGATTGGTTAAGTTAATTCGTGATATTTTCGTTAAAACTAACGAAAATATCAAGGACTTCATTGCCAACCAATCGTCAAGGGCATACAATTAACCTAACCGGGCATATATATATACACACACACATATAATATATATATATACACACACACACACATATATATATATATATATACACACACACACATATATATATATATATATACACACACACACACACATATATATATATATATATATATATACACACACACACACATATATATATATTATATATATATACACACACACCCATATATATACACACACACACACACATATATATATATATATATATATATATATATATATATATATAGCGTTCAACTTCCACCCGGGCAATGCCGGGTTGCTCCGCTAGTTACTCTATAAGACTAGTAAACTACATGGAGTTCAACGCTGTTCACGATCACATTAATTGTTTATCTTTATGAACACAGACATTACATTATATTTACCTGTATGTCAATGACTGCACATTCAATTGTCCTTTAGATATACAGTATAGTGAGGTATACTGCATCCGCATCCGCACCTGCGGGATGCGGATGTTGCGGATATGTACTATTTACTAATTTGCTATTTTTGAAGCACAATTTTCCCCTTATTCAGTTCAAATACTGAAATTTGTGCAGCCTTCATTTGATATTTAATGTAACTGGCAAAGTCTGTTGTGTATTTGTATAATTAATTGTTCATGCTACAATACATAACAATGTCATAAGCACACTATTTTCCAAAGGATGGTGGTTGGGGAAAGTGGTTGGTGGGATGCAAGACGAGTTGGTCCCCGTCCCGCATCCTGGTAACACAGTTGTATGACGAAAACTCGTCCAAGAAAAGAGAAGAGTGTATGTAAAAAAATTATAATTACAAAATTATACAGTATTATCCAAAATCTAATGTTATCAAATATCTAATATTTATAACTAATCAAAAATTCAAAGTCAATTGATAAATTAAGTATGAATTTAAACTATCATATTATCAAGCCGACAAGTTTATGCATGAACATCCGCATCCGCGGATGTTTGAAATCTGACATCCGATACATCACTAAGTTACAATATATGTCTGTGTTATATGTTGCTGGACTCGGTTGTACCCCCTCCACCCCACTTTCCCCCCACTTTCCTTCAACAGTGTGCTCACGATCCTCTTTTTCTATCCTCCGTGTTGTTTTCTGATGAGGCTGCCTTCACTGTGTCGTTTCCACATGTACGGAGTCGTCTGTGAGGCGAGGAACATTACATATACAGAATTCTTTTAGCTTGGGCCTACAGGCCTACTTATTACAGTTAAATCCCATTTGGGTAATCTAGTCACAATCTGTGTGTGTGTGTGTGTGTGGAGTTCGAGGTGCTAGTGTCTGGAGGTCCGATGTCAGTGTCTCCGAGCAACTGATACATTGAGAAAACGGTATTGCTCAAACTGATAATGCCCAGATAACGTAACTTTCAAGATAAATTTAAAATAAAAAGAAGTTAAAATTTAGGATAACCTTTCGTATTTAAACATTTTAAAAATATTTTGAACAACTCTGCAAATATTTTTTACTTTTGCTTGTTAAATTATCATTTATTAATTCGTATTTTAGTCTCACTATCTCTCTATCTTTCTTGTGTTTGATATTAAACTACATTTAAGGTTCTACATACTGTAGATGAAACATTCTGAATTCTAACAACCAACTAAAATATCTAATAAAAACCTAAACACAAACTAAAATTATAAAATCATACCATCTCAGCACCACTGATACAGACGGAAATGAATTTCGAAGCGCAGTACAGATCAGCAGAGAGTGTTACAGAGTTACAGGCTAACAAAGACCCTAAGATCCACTCTAGGTTAGCCCAAAAAAGAAGTAAAAAAAAGGAAAGAAGCAAATGTAAGTAAATAATACCAAAAACTCTCACATTATGCCTACACTTAAAAACGGGTAAAGCTTTCATAGGGGAATAGTAGTAACAGCAAAGTATAAAAAAAACGAGGCTCTCCCTTCGCTAGTCACTGCTCATAAAAGGTTATTGTGAAAGAAGATTTGTAGAGAGAGAGAGAGAGAGAGAGAGAGAGTTACAAGGAGTTACAAGGAAAAGAAGTACCTCAAAAGGCCTTGCGGCCCATACCGAGGAGGTACCAATGGCAACGGGTGCCAGGGAAAATTTTGTGAAAGTTTATTTTTCTTTCAACTATCCTAGCAGTAGTAGAAAACTGGATAGAAAAGTAGAAGGCTCTCCCCCCACCCTCCGCTCCCTCCCTGCCAGAGACAGGTACGGAAAAAGGTTGAAGAAAATACCTTGACCCTGGAAAAGTAGCCAAGGAAATTTTACAGGAAAGTGGAGAATATATAAATAGCTCTATATTTAGCTTGCTCACAGAGACCGAGCAAGCGAACTCCTGCAGAGTTTTCTGAGGTTTTAATCTTAAACTATGAGTGTGTTCAGTAGTTTGTCTAGCCTATTTTTAAACAGATTTACACTTTGACTGGAAACAACCTCTGAGGGAAGTTGGTTCCAGATATTAACTATTTTATAGGAAAAGAAATTTCCGCAGACTGAGGTCCTAAATGTCTTTACACACTCAAATAGTGTGCAAGATTTCGTCTAACCTTTTCTTGAACTGATCCACAGAGGAACTGTTCACAACTTCCGAAGGTAACCTGTTCCATGTGTCACAGATCTTATACGTAACGTAATTCCCACACACACTAGTCCTAAACCGTTTCAAATCCAACTTCCAACCATTGTTGCGAGTTGGGTTATCATTTAAACTAAACATACTTCTAAAATCGACATCGTTGAACCCTCGTAAGAGCTTGAAAACCTCGATCAGTTGACCGCGCAGCCTCCGAGTTTCAAGCGAAAATAAGTTCAGGGCGCGTAACCGTCGATTGTAGCCCATATGCCTAACGGAAGGGATCAACTTTGTGGCCCTCGCCTGCACTCGCTCCAGCCTCTCAATATCTTTCCTGAGGTGGGCGACCAGAACTGCACAGCATACTCCAGGTACGGCCGAACAAGGGAATTGTACAGTGAGAGCACAATCTCCTTGTTCCGAAACTGAAATTGCCTCCTGATATAACCCAATAGTTTCTGGGCTTTCTTTTCCACCTCTACACACTGTTTCGTAAACTTAAGGTCGCTGCTAATTAGCACACCCAAGTCCTTTTCTAAATCAGTCACCTCGATATTACTGCCCAACATCGAGTAGTCCGACTTGGGATTGGCGTAGCCAATGTGCATCACTTTGCATTTACCCAAGTTAAACGGCATTTGCCATTTTTCGGACCACTCTCCTATCCTACCTAGGTCCGCACGCAGTTCCTCGATCGCTTCGGGCGTCCCAACATTGGCCCCAAGCTTGGTGTCATCAGCGAATTTGGCGATCCGGCTGACGATGCCACCGTCGATATCATTTATGTAAATGGTAAACAACAGTGGCCCCAAAACGGAACCCTGAGGAACCCCACTAGTGACCGAGGCCCAACCCGAACTAGCCCCTTTAATTACCACCCTCTGCCGCCTATTCCTCAGCCAGTTTTCAATCCACCTACCTATTTCCCCACCGATACCCAGCGCGCGCACTTTCGCCATTAGCCGGCGGTGAGGTACCTTATCAAAGGCTTTCTGAAAGTCGAGATAAAGTATATCAATCGCCCTACTCTTATCGTACTCACTCAACATGACGTGGAAAAACTCGAGCAAGTTGGTGAGACACGACCTATGCCGTCTAAACCCATGTTGGGAGTCCCCAAGCAGCTTGTAGGAATCCAAATGGTCAACGATTCTATCAGCTATTATCCTTTCTAATAATTTACCTACAACTGAAGTGAGACTAATAGGACGATAGTTCCCTGGACTTTCGTGATCCCTTTCTTAAAGATAGGGGTCACGTTGGCCTCCCTCCAGTCACCAGGCACCTGGCCCATCACCAGCGATTTGTTGAAGACTGTAGCCAGGTGGGGAGCCACCTGGTCGCGCACTTCTCGCAAAACACTGGGGAGAAACTGGTCTGGCCCAGGAGCCTTAAACGCGCTCAGTTTGTCTATTCTATGAGCAACGACTGTCGCGGTACATCTAACACTATCCAGGCCAGCACCTTCGTGCCTCACAGCTGGCTCGGGGATGACGCGGGTATCCTCCCTGGTGAACACTCCCGCAAAGTACTCATTAAGCACATTAGCGATGTCCGCGTCGGAGGTCCGCAGAACGCCGCTTCCGTCCTTTAAAGGACCTAACATGCTTCTAATGGGCTTTCTACTATTAACATAACTGAAGAACTCCTTAGGGTTCCCCTTGCAGAGGCTTGCCACCCGTAGTTCTTCGTTACGTTTCGCTAGCCTAACCTTCGCCTTCACTTCCCTACACAGGCGGACATACGCTTCAGTGTTCTCGTGGGAACGATTGGCCTTCGCCCTCCTATACGCTACTTTCCTATTTCGGATAGCCGAAGCGATGCCACGATTGAACCACTTAGGCTGCGTTGAAGCAGGGGTGACCGGTTTTGAGGGTATGGTAGTAGACTGCAGCACCATAAACTCATCCCGGAATGCACTCCACACTCCCTCAACATCGCCGCCAACCTCTAACCCCATCTCTGCTATGCTATCCCTGAGGCTAACAAAGTTCGCCCGCCGGAGATCGAGCTTACTGCCTCTCGAGTTACTACGCTTCACCCGAGGGACGCACACACGGAACCTAATAAGACGGTGATCACTCCCGCCCAACGATTCGTCAACGGTGAGGCCAGTGACGAGGTTGTCTTCGGTCGTGAATACTTAGTCTAGAATGCTTTCGCCTCGTGTAGGCTCGTTGACCCACTGAGTGAGGAAGTTCTCATCAGCAAAGTCAACTAGCCTCCTCCCTTCAGCATCGGCAGTCCTGTTTTCCCACTTTATGCCGCGACAGTTGAAGTCTCCTAAAACTACACACACCCTATCCCCTAGCAGGCTACTGAGTTCGGTGTACAGGGCTGTATCGTCCTCGAGGAGGAGATGCGGAGGTCTGTACACCAAGATTAACCTATAGTTCGTCCCTCCCACGTTCAGATCGACGCCAAGCAGCTCCCGTTCCGACCGGAACTGGCAGTCAACCGGACTCAACGTGTCTCTGACGTATATTAGTACCCCACCCCCCTCCCCACGGGTGCGGTCTTTGCGAAACATTCTATACCCGGGAATTTCGAACTCCCCAACGTAGTCCCTACGATCAGTATGAATCCAGGACTCGGTGATAGCAACGATATCCTGGTATTCTGATGCTAAGAGCGCCCGTAGCTCGCGAAACTTGTTCCTAATTGACCTAGCATTAAAAAGCATTGCACGGAGGGAGCCTTCCCTATTCTGACCGCCCCCTAGCACGACCCGTTTCCCGAACAGCCAGGGCTGTCGGGAGTTGAAGAGCCCCTCACTAACGAGGGGGCAACTTCCGCAGGAGACTGAGCCCCCTCCAACGTAGGAGGAGGGTCACCCACCTGTACTTCGACACACCCTTCAGTCGAAGGTATGTCCGCCACCGGCTCATCCTCATCTCTCCCCGGTGGGGGCCCATCATCTCTCCCAGGACTCGACCTCACCATTCTGTATAGGTGCCGGTCGAGCAGCGCGCCTAGCACACCTTTACCCTTGTTATTGAGGTGGACACCATCCCTCTGGTAAAGGTCCCACCTACCCGAAAATGCATCGAAGGGGTCAATAAACTTCACGCCCAGCGGAACGCACAAGTCTTGTACCCTCTCGTTGATGCCAATGACCTTACTGAGCGCGTGGTCACTGACATTCATTCGCGGTAAAATACCCATTAAACATTCCCTGTCTGTCTTCAGTTTTAGATCATCGCAAGAGACATGATCTCGGTGATGATCCCTTCAGTAAGACCTACCCCCACCACCTTTGAGGAAACAGGTCATTGCCACAGCGTGGACAACGATCGAGTCCTCCGACTAGCCACACGCGCACCTTCTCTACCTCCTTCCTTAGTGCGCCGTTCCCCGCCCAGGTAAGCACCTTACCTTCCTCCCATCCCGGTTTGGTGAAGCAAAGTACTTCTCCTGGCCCTGATCTGCGAGTCCCCAATCAAAACGGTGTCTTCCTCCTTCGAGCACAGGAGACTAAAGCGGTTAGAGGTTGAAGGGGCAACTGGGGTCTCATGCTTCGGCTTCGCGGCCTTCTTGCCCGAGACCTTTCGAAACCCGTCGCCACCCATAACACGTAGTTACACCACCCGACCCACCCCGACAGGTAGCTACATCCTTCGGTTTCTTTGGGCCATCAGCAGGCCCCTTCCCACCCTTTTTCTTCATTGGCCCCTGCCACCCTTCTCTATCGATCCCTTCCCACCCTTCTCTATCAGCCCCTTCTTGAGCCCTCCCTTTGTTCTAGATACTTAATCTTACAGTTTGAATCTGCTGGTGTGTTTTTAATTTGATCTTGTCCACTGGGTTGGATTTCCAGTGCTACGACCCTAGAGAGAGAGAGAGAGAGAGAGAGAGAGAGAGAGAGAGAGTTACAAGGAGTTACAAGGAAAAGAAGTACCTCAAAAGGCCTTGCGGCCCATACCGAGGAGGTACCAATGGCAACGGGTGCCAGGGAAAATTTTGTCTTTCAACTATGCTAGCAGTAGTAGAAAACTGGATAGAAAAGTAGAAGGCTCTCTCCCCACCCTCCGCTCCCTCCCTGCCAGAGGCAGGTACGGAAAAAGGTTGAAGAAAATACCTTGACCCTGGAAAAGTAGCCAAGGCAAAATTTTACAGGAAAGTGGAGAATATATAAATAGCTCTATATTTAGCTTGCTCACAGAGACCGAGCAAGCGAACTCCTGCTGAGTTTTCTGAGGTTTTAATCTTAAAAACTATGAGTGTGTTCAGTACTTTGTCTAGCTATTTTTAAACAGATTACACTTTCACTGGAAACAACCTCTGAGGGAAGTTGGTTCCAGATATTAACTATTTTATAGGAAAAGAAATTTCCGCAGACTGAGGTCCTAAATGTCTTTACACACTCAAATAGTGTGCAAGATTTCGTCTAACCTTTTCTTGAACTGATCCACAGAGGAACTGTTCACAACTTCCGAAGGTAACCTGTTCCATGTGTCACAGATCTTATACGTAACGTAATTCCCACACACACTAGTCCTAAACCGTTTCAAATCCAACTTCCAACCATTGTTGCGAGTTGGGTTATCATTTAAACTAAACATACTTCTAAAATCGACATCGTTGAACCCCCGTAAGAGCTTGAAAACCTCGATCAGTTCACCGCGCAGCCTCCGAGTTTCAAGCGAAAACAAGTTCAGGGCGCGCAACCGTCGATTGTAGCCCCATATGCCTAACGGAAGGGATGAACTTTGTGGCCCTCGCCTGCACTCGCTCCAGCCTCTCAATATCTTTCCTGAGGGTGGGCGACCAGAACTGCACAGCATACTCCAGGTACGGCCGAACAAGGGAAATTGTACAGTGAGAGCACAATCTCCTTGTTCCGAAACTGAAATTGCCTCCTGATATAACCCAGTAGTTTCTGGGCTTTCTTTTCCACCTTACACACTGTTTCGTAAACTTAAGGTCGCTGCTAATTAGCACACCCAAGTCCTTTTCTAAATCAGTCACCTCGATATTACTGCCCAACATCGAGTAGTCCGACTTGGGATTGGCGTAGCCAATGTGCATCACTTTGCATTTACCCAAGTTAAACGGCATTTGCCATTTTTCGGACCACTCTCCTATCCTACCTAGGTCCGCACGCAGTTCCTCGATCGCTTCGGGCGTCCCAACATTGGCCCCAAGCTTGGTGTCATCAGCGAATTTGGCGATCCGAGAGAGAGAGAGAGAGAGAGAGAGAGAGAGAGAGAGTTACAAGGAAAAGAAGTACCTCAAAAGGCCTTGCGGCCCATACCGAGGAGGTACCAATGGCAACGGGTGCCAGGGAAAATTTTGTCTTTCAACTATGCTAGCAGTCGTAGAAAACTGGATAGAAAAGTAGAAGGCTCTCTCCCCACGCTCCGCTCCCTCCCTGCCAGAGGCAGGTACGGAAAAAGGTTGAAAAAAATACCTTGCCCTGGAAAAGTAGCCAAGGAAATTTTACAGGAAAGTGGAGAATATATAAAAAGCTCTATATTAGCTTGCTCACAGAGACACCGAGCAAGCGAACTCTGCAGAGTTTTCTTATGTTTTAATCTTAAAACTATCAACGTGTTAAAGTAATTCCACATATACTAGTCCTAAATCGTTTCAAATCCAACTTCTAACCATTGTTGCGAGTGGGTTATCATTTGAACTAAACATGCTTCTAAAATCGACATCTTTTAACCCGCGTCACGTAAGCGTCGATTGTAGCATATTGCCTAACGAAAGGGATTAACTTTGTGGCATTTTTCGCCAGTTTCCAATCCACCTACCTACTTCCCCACCAATACCCAGCGCGCGCACTTCGTCCATTAGCCGGCGGGAGGTACCTTATCAAAGGCCTTCTATCAATCGCCCTACTCTTATCATACTCATTCAACATGACGTAGAAAAACTCGAGCATGATGGTGAGACACGACCTATGCCGTCTAAATCCATGTTGGAGTCCCCAAGTAGCTTGTAGGAATCCAAATGGTCAACAATCCTACTCGAGAGAGAGAGAGAGAGAGAGAGAGTTACAGGAGTTACAAGGGAAAGAAGTACCTCCAATAGCCTTGCGGCCCATACCGAGGTGGTACCAATGGCAACGGGTGCCAGGGAAAATTGTGAAAATTTTGTGAAAGTTTATTTTTCTTTCAACTAACCTAGCAGTAGTAGAAAACTGGATAGAAAAGTAGAAGGCCTCTCCCCACCCTCCGCTCCCTCCCTGCCAGAGGCAGGTACGGAAAAAGGTTGAAGAAAATACCTTGACCCTGGAAAGTAGCCAAGGAAATTTTACAGGAGAGAGAGAGAGAGAGAGAGAGAAAGAGAGAGAGAGAGAGAGAGAGAGAGAGAGAGAGTTACAAGGAGTTACAAGGAAAAGAAGTACCTCAAAAGGCCTTGCGGCCCATACCGAGGAGGTACCAATGGCAACGGGTGCCAGGGAAATTTTAAATTTTTCTTTCAACTATTAGCAGTAGTAGAAAACTGGATAGAAAAGTAGAAGGCTCTCTCCCCACCCTCCGCTCCCCCTGCCAGAGGCAGGTACGGAAAAAGGTTGAAGAAAATACCTTGACCCTGGAAAAGTAGCCAAGGAAATTTTACAGGAAAGTGGAGAATATATAAATAGCTCTATATTTAGCTTGCTCACAGAGACCGAGCAAGCGAACTCCTGCAGAGTTTTCTGAGGTTTTAATCAAACTATGAGTGTGTTCAGTACTTTGTCTAGCCTATTTTTAAACAGATTTACACTTTGACTGGAAAAACCTCTGAGGGAAGTTGGTTCCAGATATAACTATTTTATAGGAAAAGAAATTTCCGCAGACTGAGGTCCTAAATGTCTTTACACACTCAAATAGTGTGCAAGATTTCGTCTAACCTTTTCTTGAACTGATCCACAGAGGAACTGTTCACAACTTCCGAAGGTAACCTGTTCCATGTGTCACAGATCTTATACGTAACGTAATTCCCACACACACTAGTCCTAAACCGTTTCAAATCCAACTTCCAACCATTGTTGCGAGTTGGGTTATCATTTAAACTAAACATACTTCTAAAATCGACATCGTTGAACCCTCGTAAGAGCTTGAAAACCTCGATCAGTTGACCGCGCAGCCTCCGAGTTTCAAGCGAAAACAAGTTCAGGGCGCGTAACCGTCGATTGTAGCCCATATGCCTAACGGAAGGGATCAACTTTGTGGCCCTCGCCTGCACTCGCTCCAGCCTCTCAATATCTTTCCTGAGGGTGGGCGACCAGAACTGCACAGCATACTCCAGGTACGGCCGAACAAGGGAATTGTACAGTGAGAGCACAATCTCCTTGTTCCGAAACTGAAATTGCCTCCTGATATAACCCAATAGTTTCTGGGCTTTTTTTCCACTCTACACACTGTTTCGTAAACTTAAGGTCGCTGCTAATTAGCACACCCAAGTCCTTTTCTAAATCAGTCACCTCGATATTACTGCCCAACATCGAGTAGTCCGACTTGGGATTGGCGTAGCCAATGTGCATCACTTTGCATTTACCCAAGTTAAACGGCATTTGCCATTTTTCGGACCACTCTCCTATCCTACCTAGGTCCGCACGCAGTTCCTCGATCGCTTCGGGCGTCCCAACATTGGCCCCAAGCTTGGTGTCATCAGCGAATTTGGCGATCCGACTGACGATGCCACCGTCGATATCATTTATGTAAATGGTAAACAACAGTGGCCCCAAAACGGAACCCTGAGGAACCCCACTAGTGACCGAGGCCCAACCCGAACTAGCCCCTTTAATTACCACCCTCTGCCGCCTATTCCTTAGCCAGTTTTCAATCCACCTACCTATTTCCCCACCGATACCCAGCGCGCGCACTTTCGCCATTAGCCGGCGGTGAGGTACCTTATCAAAGGCTTTCTGAAAGTCGAGATAAAGTATATCAATCGCCCTACTCTTATCGTACTCACTCAACATGACGTGGAAAAACTCGAGCAAGTTGGTGAGACACGACCTATGCCGTCTAAACCCATGTTGGGAGTCCCCAAGCAGCTTGTAGGAATCCAAATGGTCAACGATTCTATCAGCTATTATCCTTTCTAATAATTTACCTACAACTGAAGTGAGACTAATAGGACGATAGTTCCCTGGACTTTCGTGATCCCCTTTCTTAAAGATAGGGGTCACGTTGGCCTCCTCCAGTCACCAGGCACCTGGCCCATCTCCAACGATTTGTTGAAGACTGTAGCCAGGTGGGGAGCCACCTGGTCGCGCACTTCTCGCAAAACACTGGGGAGAAACTGGTCTGGCCCAGGAGCCTTAAACGCGCTCAGTTTGTCTATTCTATGAGCAACGACTGTCGCGGTACATCTAACACTATCCAGGTCAGCACCTTCGTGCCTCACAGCTGGCTCGGGGATGACGCGGGTATCCTCCCTGGTGAACACTCCCGCAAAGTACTCATTAAGCACATTAGCGATGTCCGCGTCGGAGGTCCGCAGAACGCCGCTTCCGTCCTTTAAAGGACCTATCATGCTTCTAATAGGCTTTCTACTATTAACATAACTGAAGAACTCCTTAGGGTTCCCTTGCAGAGGCTTGCCACCCGTAGTTCTTCGTTACGTTTCGCTAGCCTAACCTTCGCCTTCACTTCCCTACACAGGCGGACATACGCTTCAGTGTTCTCGTGGGAACGATTGGCCTTCGCCCTCCTATACGCTACTTTCCTATTTCGGATAGCCGAAGCGATGCCACGATTGAACCACTTAGGCTGCGTTGAAGCAGGGGTGACCGGTTTTGAGGGTATGGCAGCAGACTGCAGCACCATAAACTCATCCCGGAATGCACTCCACACTCCCTCAACATCGCCGCCAACCTCTAACCCCATCTCTGCTACGCTATCCCTGAGGCTAACAAAAGTCGCCCGCCGGAGATCGAGCTTACTGCCTCTCGAGTTACTACGCTTCACCCGAGGGACGCACACACGGAACCTAATAAGACCGTGATCACTCCCGCCCAACGATTCGTCAACGGTGAGGGCCAGTGACGAGGTTGTCTTCGGTCGTGAATACTAAGTCTAGAACGCTTTCGCCTCGTGTAGGCTCGTTGACCACTGAGTGAGGAAGTTCTCATCAGCAAAGTCAACTAGCCTCCTCCCTTCAGCATCGGCAGTCCTGTGTTTCCCACTTTATGCCGCGACAGTTGAAGTCTCCTAAAACTACACACACCTATCCCCTAGCAGGCTACTGAGTTCGGTGTACAGGGCTGTATCCTCCTCGAGGAGGAGATGCGGAGGTCTGTACACCAAGATTAACCTATAGTTCGTCCCTCCACGTTCAGATCGACGCCAAGCAGCTCCCGTTCAGACCGGAACTGGCAGTCAACCGGACTCAACGTGTCTCTGACGTATATTAGTACCCCACCCCCCTCCCCACGGGTGCGGTCTTTGCGAAACATTCTATACCCGGGAATTTCGAACTCCCCAACGTAGTCCCTACGATCAGTATGAATCCAGGACTCGGTGATAGCAACGATATCCTGGTATTCTGATGCTAAGAGCGCCCGTAGCTCGCGAAACTTGTTCCTAATTGACCTAGCATTAAAAAGCATTGCACGGAGGGAGCCTTCCCTATTCTGACCGCCCCCTAGCACGACCCGTTTCCCGAACAGCCAGGGCTGTCGGGAGTTGAAGAGCCCCTCACTAACGAGGGGGCAACTTCCACAGGAGACTGAGCCCCCTCCAACGTAGGAGGAGGGTCACCCATCTGTACTTCGCCGCACCCTTCAGTCGAAGGTACGTCCGCCACCGGCTCATCCTCATCTCTCCCCGGTGGGGGCCCATCATCTCTCCCAGGACTCGACCTCACCATTCTGTATAGGTGCCGGTCGAGCAGCGCGCCTAGCACACCTTTACCCTTGTCATTGAGGTGGACACCATCCCTCTGGTAAAGGTCCCACCTACCCGAAAATGCATCGAAGGGGTCAATAAACTTCACGCCCAGCGGAACGCACAAGTCTTGTACCCTCTCGTTGATGCCAATGACCTTACTGAGCGAGTGGTCACTGGCATTCATTCGCGGTAAAATACCCATTAACATTCCCCTGTCTGTCTTCAGTTTTAGATCATCCGCAAGAGCCATGATCTCGGTGATGATCCCTTCTGTAAGACCTACCCCACCGCCTTTGAGGAACAGGTCATTGCCACCAGCGTGGACAACGATCGCAGTCCTCCGACTATCCACGTGCACCTTCTCTACCTCCTTCCTTAAGTGCGCCGTTCCCCGCCCAGGTAAGCACCTTACCTTCCTCCAATCCCGGTTTGCAGAAGCAAAGTACTTCTCCTGGCCCCTGATCTGCGAGTCCCCAATCAAAACGGTGTCTTCCTCCTTCGAGCACAGGAGACTAAAGCGGTTAGAGGTCTTGACAGGGGCAACTGGGGTCTCAGGCTTCGGCTTCGCAGCCTTCTTGCCCGAGACCTTTCGAAAACCCGTCGCCACCCATACACGCAGTTACACCACCCGACCCACCCCGACAGGTAGCTACATCCTTCGGTTCTTTGGGCCATCAGCAGGCCCCTTCCCACCCTTCTCTATCGATCCCTTCCCACCCTTCTCTATCAGCCCCTTCTTGAGCCCTCCCTTTGTTCTTGATACTTAATCTTACAGTTTGAATCTGCTGGTGTGTTTTTAATTTGATCTTGTCCACTGGGTTGGATTTCCAGTGCTACGACCCTAGCTTCAAGCTTTTTTACTAATTCCTTTAGCTCTTTAACTTCCTTTTCGTGGTTGTCTCTAAGTTTACAAAACAAACATACACTAAGGGATGTGATATCGCTGATACTACCCTCTGGGAAGTCTACGCACAATGATTAACTTACATTTAAAGCATTCTGCTTTCAATTTAGCTGGCCCTGCCATATTTTCTCTTTTTTTGTTTTTTCTGAATACTCTGAATAAGATAAAGCGTTCTAGCAATGAAAAATAATCCAAAAACGTTATGACCAGTATATAAAAAGGGGGGGGGGTGAATTAATCCCGCGCGTAGCCGCACCCGCCTTTTTGCAAGTGACGTTCATTCCTTCCAGAAGACTACACCTCTCCTGCTGCCGCACCGACCAAAGGTCTCCCCAGGGCCGGACCGTCCCAAACGTGTCGCAGCTACCAACTGACAAACACTCGCGACGCAAGCGTCACGGATTTTCCGCCAGGAGCGACAGCGAGATGCAGCCCCTTACTAAGTCTTACTAGTCACTCACAAGTGGGCCAGACTCTTAGAATCCAGTGTTCAAGGGATATCCCACCAGACCCAGAGGCTACGCCCGAGACTTTACGCTGGCCTGGCAGCCAGCTGGGCAGTAAAGCCCTCTCACCTAAGAGCAGTACAGCCAAGCACCATCATTTGGTCACCAAAGAACGGTCGCAGGGGGCTGGTCAAGCCATTACGCGTTAGGAATGGGCTTAACGGGGCACTAGCCACACTCCATTCATCGCGCCCCTACGCCTGGGACCCCTCCATCCCAGTCTCTCACAACCTACGAGCGTTAAATGGTGTTATTTATAGAGGTTCCAAAGCCTCTCTTCCCACGCATGAGGTAGCAGTAGGGTCTAATAGTAAAGAAGAGAAAAAGACTTAATACTAAAAGAAAAAGGTTTTTCTTTTTTTTTTTTTTTTTTTTTGCAGTGAGAGGAGAACAACCTTAACGTAATCTAAAAGGACAGAGTAGGGATGGGATGGGGTCCTAGTAACCCACGGGACGGGATTGTGCAAAATACTTTACCCGCCCTCCCGAAAGAGAGAGAGAACCTAAAGGAGCTGGCAGCCAGTTCCTCTAGAATCCCACGACTCGGGACCGGAGGGCTGTCACACCCCAAGTATAAAGTTTACTACATCCAGAAGAAATGTATAACCTTTATACCCTCAAAGAGAGAAAGAGAGAGAGAGAGAAAGAGAGAGGAAAGAGAGAGAAGAAAGAGAGAGAGAGAGAGAGAAAGAAAGAGAGTTACAAGGAGTTACAAGGAAAGAAGTACCTCAAAAGGCTTGCGGCCATACCGAGGAGGTACCAATGGCAACGGGTGGCCAGGAAAATTTGTCTTTCAACTATGCTAGCAGAAGTAGAAAACTGGATAGAAAAAGTAGAAGGCTCTCTCCCCACCCTCCGCTCCCTCCCTGCCAGAGGCAGGTACGGAAAAAGTTGAAGAAAATACCTTGACCCTGGAAAAGTAGCCAAGGAAATTTTACAGAAAGTGGAGAATATATAAATAGCTCTATTTAGCTTGCTCACAGAGACCGAGCAAGCGACTCCTGCAGTTGGTTCCAGATATTAACTATTTTATAGGAAAGAAATTTCCGCAGACTGAGGTCCTAAATGTCTTTACACACTCAAAAAGTGTGCAAGATTTCGTCTACCTTTTCTTGAACTGATCCACAGAGGAACTGTTACAAGGAGTTACAAGGAAAAGAAGTACCTCAAAAGGCCTTCGGCCATACGAGGAGGTACCAATGGCAACGGGTGCCAGGGAAAATTTTGTAAAAGTTTATTTTTCTTTCAACTATCTAGCAGTAGTAGAAAACTGGATAGAAAAGTAGAAGGCTCTCTCCCCACCCTCCGCCTCCCTCCCTGCCAGAAAGCAGGTACAAAAAAGTTTGAAGAAAATACCTTGACCCTGGAAAAGTAGCCAAGGAAATTTTACAGGAAAGTGGAGAATATATAAATAGCTCTATATTTAGCTTGCTCACAGAGACACGAGCAAGCGAACTCCTGCCGAGTTTCCTGAGGTTTTAATCTTAAAACTATGAGTGTGTTCAGTACTTGTCTAGCCTATTTTTAAACAGATTTACACTTTGACTGGAAACAACCTCTGAGGGAAGGTGGTTCCAGATATTAACTATTTTATAGGAAAAGAAATTTCCGCAGACTGAGGTCCTAAATGTCTTTACACACTCAAATAGTGTGCAAGATTTCGTCTAACCTTTTCTTGAACTGATCCACAGAGGAACTGTTCACAACTTCCGAAGGTAACCTGTTCCATGTGTCACAGATCTATACGTAAAGTAATTCCCACACACACTAGTCCTAAACCGTTCAAATCCAACTTCCAAACCATTGTTGCGAGTGGGTACATTTAAACTAAACATACTTCTAAAACGACATCGTTGAACCCTCGATCAGTGACCGCGCAGCCTCCGAGTTTCAAGCGAAAACAAGTTCAGGGCGCGTCGATTGTAGAGAGAGAGAGAGAGAGAGAGAGAGAGAGAGAGAGAGAGAGAGAGAGTTACAAGGAGTTACAAGGAAAAGAAGTACCTCAAAAGGCCTTGCGGCCCATACCGAGGAGGTACCAATGGCAACGGGTGCCAGGGAAAATTTTGTCTTTCAAACTATGCTAGCAGTAGTAGAAAACTGGATAGAAAAGTAGAAGGCTCTCTCCCCACCCTCCGCTCCCTCCCTGCCAGAGGCAGGTACGGAAAAAGGTTGAAGAAAATACCTTGACCCTGGAAAAGTAGCCAAGGAAATTTTACAGGAAAGTGGAGAATATATAAATAGCTCTATATTTAGCTTGCTCACAGAGACACCGAGCAAGCGAACTCCTGCAGAGTTTTCTGAGGTTTTAATCTTAAACTATGAGTGTGTTCTGTACTTTGTCTAGCCTATTTTTAAACAGATTTACACTTTGACTGGAAACATCCTCTGAGGGAAGTTGGTTCCAGATATCAACTATTTTACAGGAAAAGAAATTTCCGCAGACTGAGGTCCTAAATGTCTTTACACACTCAAATAGTGTGCAAGATTTCGTCTAACCTTTTCTTGAACTGATCCACAGAGGAACTGTTCACAACTTCCGAAGGTAACCTGTTCCATGTGTCACAGATCTTATACGTAACGTAATTCCCACACACACTAGTCCTAAACCGTTTCAAATCCAACTTCCAACCATTGTTGCGAGTTGGGTTATCATTTAAACTAAACATACTTCTAAAATCGACATCGTTGAACCCTCGTAAGAGCTTGAAAACCTCGATCAGTTGACCGCGCAGCCTCCGAGTTTCAAGCGAAAACAAGTTCAGGGCGCGTAACCGTCGATTGTAGCCCATATGCCTAACGGAAGGGATCAACTTTGTGGCCCTCGCCTGCACTCGCTCCAGCCTCTCAATATCTTTCCTGAGGGTGGGCGACCAGAACTGCACAGCATACTCCAGGTACGGCCGAACAAGGGAATTGTACAGTGAGAGCACAATCTCCTTGTTCCGAAACTGAAATTGCCTCCTGATATAACCCAATAGTTTCTGGGCTTTCTTTTCCATCTCTACACACTGTTTCGTAAACTTAAGGTCGCTGCTAATTAGCACACCCAAGTCCTTTTCTAAATCAGTCACCTCGATATTACTGCCCAACATCGAGTAGTCCGACTTGGGATTGGCGTAGCCAATGTGCATCACTTTGCATTTACCCAAGTTAAACGGCATTTGCCATTTTTCGGACCACTCTCCTATCCTACCTAGGTCCGCACGCAGTTCCTCGATCGCTTCGGGCGTCCCAACATTGGCCCCAAGCTTGGTGTCATCAGCGAATTTGGCGATCCGACTGACGATGCCACCGTCGATATCATTTATGTAAATGGTAAACAACAGTGGCCCCAAAACGGAACCCTGAGGAACCCCACTAGTGACCGAGGCCCAACCCGAACTAGCCCCTTTAATTACCACCCTCTGCCGCCTATTCCTTAGCCAGTTTTCAATCCACCTACCTATTTCCCCACCGATACCCAGCGCGCGCACTTTCGCCATTAGCCGGCGGTGAGGTACCTTATCAAAGGCTTTCTGAAAGTCGAGATAAAGTATATCAATCGCCCTACTCTTATCGTACTCACTCAACATGACGTGGAAAAACTCGAGCAAGTTGGTGAGACACGACCTATGCCGTCTAAACCCATGTTGGGAGTCCCCAAGCAGCTTGTAGGAATCCAAATGGTCAACGATTCTATCAGCTATTATCCTTTCTAATAATTTACCTACAACTGAAGTGAGACTAATAGGACGATAGTTCCCTGGACTTTCGTGATCCCCTTTCTTAAAGATAGGGGTCACGTTGGCCTCTCCAGTCACCAGGCACCTGGCCCATCTCCAACGATTTGTTGAAGACTGTAGCCAGGTGGGGAGCCACCTGGTCGCGCACTTCTCGCAAAACACTGGGGAGAAACTGGTCTGGCCCAGGAGCCTTAAACGCGCTCAGTTTGTCTATTCTATGAGCAACGACTGTCGCGGTACATCTAACACTATCCAGGTCAGCACCTTCGTGCCTCACAGCTGGCTCGGGGATGACGCGGGTATCCTCCCTGGTGAACACTCCCGCAAAGTACTCATTAAGCACCTTAGCGATGTCCGCGTCGGAGGTCCGCAGAACGCCGCTTCCGTCCTTTAAAGGACCTATCATGCTTCTAATAGGCTTTCTACTATTAACATAACTGAAGAACTCCTTAGGGTTCCTCTTGCAGAGGCTTGCCACCCGTAGTTCTTCGTTACGTTTCGCTAGCCTAACCTTCGCCTTCACTTCCCTACACAGGCGGACATACGCTTCAGTGTTCTCGTGGGAACGATTGGCCTTCGCCCTCCTATACACTACTTTCCTATTTCGGATAGCCGAAGCGATGCCACGATTGAACCACTTAGGCTGCGTTGAAGCAGGGGTGACCAGTTTTGAGGGTATGGCAGCAGACTGCAGCACCATAAACTCATCCCGGAATGCACTCCACACTCCCTCAACATCGCCGCCAACCTCTAACCCCATCTCTGCTACGCTATCCCTGAGGCTAACAAAGTTCGCCCGCCGGAGATCGAGCTTACTGCCTCTCGAGTTACTACGCTTCACCCGAGGGACGCACACACGGAACCTAATAATACCGTGATCACTCCCGCCCAACGATTCGTCAACGGTGAGGCCAGTGACGAGGTTGTCTTCGGTCGTGAATACTAAGTCTAGAACGCTTTCGCCTCGTGTAGGCTCGTTGACCCACTGAGTGAGGAAGTTCTCATCAGCAAAGTCAACTAGCCTCCTCCCTTCAGCATCGGCAGTCCTGTTTTCCCACTTTATGCCGCGACAGTTGAAGTCTCCTAAAACTACACACACCCTATCCCCTAGCAGGCTACTGAGTTCGGTGTACAGGGCTGTATCCTCCTCGAGGAGGAGATGCGGAGGTCTGTACACCAAGATTAACCTATAGTTCGTCCCTCCCACGTTCAGATCGACGCCAAGCAGCTCCCGTTCCGACCGGAACTGGCAGTCAACCGGACTCAACGTGTCTCTGACGTATATTAGTACCCCACCCCCCTCCCCACGGGTGCGGTCTTTGCGAAACATTCTATACCCGGGAATTTCGAACTCCCCAACGTAGTCCCTACGATCAGTATGAATCCAGGACTCGGTGATAGCAACGATATCCTGGTATTCTGATGCTAAGAGCGCCCGTAGCTCGCGAAACTTGTTCCTAATTGACCTAGCATTAAAAAGCATTGCACGGAGGGAGCCTTCCCTATTCTGACCGCCCCCTAGCACGACCCGTTTCCCGAACAGCCAAGGCTGTCGGGAGTTGAAGAGCCCCTCACTAACGAGGGGGCAACTTCCACAGGAGACTGAGCCCCCTCCAACGTAGGAGGAGGGTCACCCATCTGTACTTCGCCGCACCCTTCAGTCGAAGGTACGTCCGCCACCGGCTCATCCTCATCTCTCCCCGGTGGGGGCCCATCATCTCTCCCAGGACTCGACCTCACCATTCTGTATAGGTGCCGGTCGAGCAGCGCGCCTAGCACACCTTTACCCTTGTCATTGAGGTGGACACCATCCCTCTGGTAAAGGTCCCACCTACCCGAAAATGCATCGAAGGGGTCAATAAACTTCACGCCCAGCGGAACGCACAAGTCTTGTACCCTCTCGTTGATGCCAATGACCTTACTGAGCGAGTGGTCACTGACATTCATTCGCGGTAAAATACCCATTAACATTCCCCTGTCTGTCTTCAGTTTTAGATCATCCGCAAGAGACATGATCTCGGTGATGATCCCTTCTGTAAGACCTACCCCACCGCCTTTGAGGAACAGGTCATTGCCACCAGCGTGGACAACGATCGCAGTCCTCCGACTATCCACGCGCACCTTCTCTACCTCCTTCCTTAAGTGCGCCGTTCCCCGCCCAGGTAAGCACCTTACCTTCCTCCCATCCCGGTTTGCAGAAGCAAAGTACTTCTCCTGGCCCTGATCTGCGAGTCCCCAATCAAAACGGTGTCTTCCTCCTTCGAGCACAGGAGACTAAAGCGGTTAGAGGTCTTGACAGGGGCAACTGGGGTCTCAGGCTTCGGCTTCGCAGCCTTCTTGCCCGAGACCTTTCGAAACCCGTCGCCACCCATACACGCAGTTACACCACCCGACCCACCCCGACAGGTAGCTACATCCTTCGGTTTCTTTGGGCCATCAGCAGGCCCCTTCCCACCCTTCTCTATCGATCCCTTCCCACCCTTCTCTATCAGCCCCTTCTTTGAGCCCTCCCTTTGTTCTTGATACTTAATCTTACAGTTTGAATCTGCTGGTGTGTTTTTAATTTGATCTTGTCCACTGGGTTGGATTTCCAGTGCTACGACCCTAGCTTCAAGCTTTTTTACTAATTCCTTTAGTCTTTAACTTCCTTTTCGTGGTTGTCTCTAAGTTTACAAAACAAACATACACTAAGGGATGTGATATCGCTGATATTACCCTCTGGGAAGTCTACGCACCAATGATTAACTTTACATTTAAAGCATTCTGCTTTCAATTTAGCTGGCCCTGCCATATTTTCTCTTTTTTTTGTTTTTTCTGAATACTCTGAATAAGATAAAGCGTTCTAGCAATGAAAACTATCCAAAAACGTTATGACCAGTATATAAAAAGGGGGGGGGGGTGAATTAATCCCGCGCGTAGCCGCACCCGCCTTTTCGCAAGTGACGTTCATTCCTTCCAGAAGACTACACCTCTCCTGCTGCCGCACGACCAAAGGTCTCCCCAGGGCCGGACCGTCCCAAACGTGTCGCAGCTACCAACTGACAAACACTCGCGACGCAAGCGTCACGGATTTTCCGCCAGGAGCGACAGCGAGATGCAGCCCCTTACTAAGTCTTACTAGTCACTCACAAGTGGGCCAGACTCTTAGAATCCAGTGTTCAAGGGATATCCCCCAGACCCAGAGGCTACGCCCGAGACTTTACGCTGGCCTGGCAGCCAGCTGGGCAGTAAAGCCCTCTCACCTCAGAGCAGTACAGCCAAGCACCATCAATTGGTCACCAAAGAACGGTCGCAGGGGGCTGGTCAAGCCATTACGCGTTAGGAATGGGCTTAACGGGGCACTAGCCACACTCCATTCATCGCGCCCCTACGCCTGGGACCCCTCCATCCCAGTCTCTCACAACCTACGAGCGTTAAATGGTGTTATTTATAGAGGTTCCAAAGCCTCTCTTCCCACGCATGAGGTAGCAGTAGGGTCCTAATAGTAAAAGTTTACAAGTATAAAGTTTACAACACGCAGAAGGAACGTGCATAACCTTTATACCCCCTGCGAGAGAGAGAGAGAGAGAGAGAGAGAGAGAGAGAGAGAGAGAGAGAGAGAGAGAGAGAGAGTTACAAGGAGTTACAAGGAAAAGAAGTACCTCAAAAGGCCTTGCGGCCCATACCGAGGAGGTACCAATGGCAACGGGTGCCAGGGAAAATTTTTTCTTTCAACTATCCTAGCAGTAGTAGAAAACTGGATAGAAAAGTAGAAGGCTCTCTCCCCACCCTCCGCTCCCTCCCTGCCAGAGGCAGGTACGGAAAAAGGTTGAAGAAAATACCTTGACCCTGGAAAAGTAGCCAAGGAAATTTTACAGGAAAGTGGAGAATATATAAATAGCTCTATATTTACCTTGCTCACAGAGACACCGTGCAAGCGAACTCCTGCAGAGTTTTCTTATGTTTTAATCTTAAACTATCAACGTGTTAAAGTAATTCCCACATATACTAGTCCTAAATCGTTTCAAATCCAACTTCTAACCATTGTTGCGAGTTGGGTTATCATTTGAACTAAACATGCTTCTAAAATCGACATCTTTGAACCCGCGTCACGTAAGCGTCGATTGTAGCCCATATGCCTAACGAAAGGGATTAACTTTGTGGCATTTTTCGCCAGTTTCCAATCCACCTACCTACTTCCCCACCAATACCCAGCGCGCGCACTTCGGCCATTAGCCGGCGGTGAGGTACCTTATCAAAGGCCTTCTAATCAATCGCCCTACTCTTATCATACTCACTCAACATGACGTAGAAAAACTCGAGCATGATGGTGAGACACGACCTATGCCGTCTAAACCCATGTTGGAGTCCCCAAGTAGCTTGTAGGAATCCAAATGGTCAACAATCCTACTCGCTATTATCCCCTCTAAATATTTACCTACAACTGAAGTTAAATGGTGTTATTTATAGAGGTTCCAAGCCTCTCTTCCCACGCATGAGATAGCAGTAGCGTCCTAATCGTAACAGTAGAGAAAAAGACAATACTAAAAGTTTTTCTTTTTTTTTGCAGTCAGAGGAGAACATCCCTAACCTAAGCTAAAAGGACAGAGTGGGATGGGAAGGGGTCCTAGTAACCCACGGGACAGGTTTGTACAACAGACTTCACCCGCCCTCCCGAAAGAGAGAGAACCTAAAGGAATTGGCAGCCAATTTCTCTAGAATCCCACGACTCGGGACCGGAGGGCTGTCACACCCCAAGTATAAAGTTTACAACACCAGAAGGAACGTGCATAACCTTTATACCCCCTGCGGAGAGAGAGAGAGAGAGAGAGAGAGAGAGAGAGAGAGAGTTACAAGGAGTTACAAGGAAAAGAAGTACCTCAAAAGGCCTTGCGGCCCATACCGAGGAGGTACCAATGGCAACGGGTGCCAGGGAAAATTTTGTCTTTCAACTATCTAGCAGTAGTAGAAAACTGGATAGAAAAGTAGAAGGCTCTCTCCCCACCCTCCGCTCCCTCCCTGCCAGAGGCAGGTACGGAAAAAGGTTGAAGAAAATACCTTGACCCTGGAAAAGTAGCCAAGGAAATTTTACAGGAAAGTGGAGAATATATAAATAGCTCTATATTTAGCTTGCTCACAGAGACACCGAGCAAGCGAACTCCTGCAGAGTTTTCTGAGGTTTTAATCTTAAACTATGAGTGTGTTCTACTTTGTCTAGCCTATTTTTAAACAGATTTACACTTTGACTGGAAACAACCTCTGAGGGAAGTTGGTTCCAGATATTAACTATTTTACAGGAAAAGAAATTTCCGCAGACTGAGGTCCTAAATGTCTTTACACACTCAAATAGTGTGCAAGATTTCGTCTAACCTTTTCTTGAACTGATCCACAGAGGAACTGTTCACAACTTCCGAAGGTAACCTGTTCCATGTGTCACAGATCTTATACGTAACGTAATTCCCACACACACTAGTCCTAAACCGTTTCAAATCCAACTTCCAACCATTGTTGCGAGTTGGGTTATCATTTAAACTAAACATACTTCTAAAATCGACATCGTTGAACCCTCGTAAGAGCTTGAAAACCTCGATCAGTTGACCGCGCAGCCTCCGAGTTTCAAGCGAAAACAAGTTCAGGGCGCGTAACCGTCGATTGTAGCCCATATGCCTAACGGAAGGGATTAACTTTGTGGCCCTCGCCTGCACTCGCTCCAGCCTCTCAATATCTTTCCTGAGGGTGGGCGACCAGAACTGCACAGCATACTCCAGGTACGGCCGAACAAGGGAATTGTACAGTGAGAGCACAATCTCCTTGTTCCGAAACTGAAATTGCCTCCTGATATAACCCAATAGTTTCTGGGCTTTCTTTTCCACCTCTACACACTGTTTCGTAAACTTAAGGTCGCTGCTAATTAGCACACCCAAGTCCTTTTCTAAATCAGTCACCTCGATATTACTGCCCAACATCGAGTAGTCCGACTTGGGATTGGCGTAGCCAATGTGCATCACTTTGCATTTACCCAAGTTAAACGGCATTTGCCATTTTTCGGACCACTCTCCTATCCTACCTAGGTCCGCACGCAGTTCCTCGATCGCTTCGGGCGTCCCAACATTGGCCCCAAGCTTGGTGTCATCAGCGAATTTGGCGATCCGACTGACGATGCCACCGTCGATATCATTTATGTAAATGGTAAACAACAGTGGCCCCAAAACGGAACCCTGAGGAACCCCACTAGTGACCGAGGCCCAACCCGAACTAGCCCCTTTAATTACCACCCTCTGCCGCCTATTCCTCAGCCAGTTTTCAATCCACCTACCTATTTCCCCACCGATACCCAGCGCGCGCACTTTCGCCATTAGCCGGCGGTGAGGTACCTTATCAAAGGCTTTCTGAAAGTCGAGATAAAGTATATCAATCGCCCTACTCTTATCGTACTCACTCAACATGACGTGGAAAAACTCGAGCAAGTTGGTGAGACACGACCTATGCCGTCTAAACCCATGTTGGGAGTCCCCAAGCAGCTTGTAGGAATCCAAATGGTCAACGATTCTATCAGCTATTATCCTTTCTAATAATTTACCTACAACTGAAGTGAGACTAATAGGACGATAGTTCCCTGGACTTTCGTGATCCCCTTTCTTAAAGATAGGGGTCACGTTGGCCTCCCTCCAGTCACCAGGCACCTGGCCCATCCCAACGATTTGTTGAAGACTGTAGCCAGGTGGGGAGCCACCTGGTCGCGCACTTCTCGCAAAACACTGGGGAGAAACTGGTCTGGCCCAGGAGCCTTAAACGCGCTCAGTTTGTCTATTCTATGAGCAACGACTGTCGCGGTACATCTAACACTATCCAGGCCAGCACCTTCGTGCCTCACAGCTGGCTCGGGGATGACGCGGGTATCCTCCCTGGTGAACACTCCCGCAAAGTACTCATTAAGCACATTAGCGATGTCCGCGTCGGAGGTCCGCAGAACGCCGCTTCCGTCCTTTAAAGGACCTATCATGCTTCTAATGGGCTTTCTACTATTAACATAACTGAAGAACTCCTTAGGGTTCCCTTGCAGAGGCTTGCCACCCGTAGTTCTTCGTTACGTTTCGCTAGCCTAACCTTCGCCTTCACTTCCCTACACAGGCGGACATACGCTTCAGTGTTCTCGTGGGAACGATTGGCCTTCGCCCTCCTATACGCTACTTTCCTATTTCGGATAGCCGAAGCGATGCCACGATTGAACCACTTAGGCTGCGTTGAAGCAGGGGTGACCGTTTTGAGGGTATGGCAGCAGACTGCAGCACCATAAACTCATCCCGGAATGCACTCCACACTCCCTCAACATCGCCGCCAACCTCTAACCCCATCTCTGCTACGCTATCCCTGAGGCTAACAAAGTTCGCCCGCCGGAGATCGAGCTTACTGCCTCTCGAGTTACTACGCTTCACCCGAGGGACGCACACACGGAACCTAATAAGACCGTGATCACTCCCGCCCAACGATTCGTCAACGGTGAGGCCAGTGACGAGGTTGTCTTCGGTCGTGAATACTAAGTCTAGAACGCTTTCGCCTCGTGTAGGCTCGTTGACCCACTGAGTGAGGAAGTTCTCATCAGCAAAGTCAACTAGCCTCCTCCCTTCAGCATCGGCAGTCCTGTTTTCCCACTTTATGCCGCGACAGTTGAAGTCTCCTAAAACTACACACACCCTATCCCCTAGCAGGCTACTGAGTTCGGTGTACAGGGCTGTATCCTCCTCGAGGAGGAGATGCGGAGGTCTGTACACCAAGATTAACCTATAGTTCGTCCCTCCCACGTTCAGATCGACGCCAAGCAGCTCCCGTTCCGACCGGAACTGGCAGTCAACCGGACTCAACGTGTCTCTGACGTATATTAGTACCCCACCCCCCTCCCCACGGGTGCGGTCTTTGCGAAACATTCTATACCCGGGAATTTCGAACTCCCCAACGTAGTCCCTACGATCAGTATGAATCCAGGACTCGGTGATAGCAACGATATCCTGGTATTCTGATGCTAAGAGCGCCCGTAGCTCGCGAAACTTGTTCCTAATTGACCTAGCATAAAAGCATTGCACGGAGGGAGGGAGAGAGAGAGAGAGAGAGAGAGAGAGAGAGAGAGAGAGAGAGAGATCAATCTTTGGAATTACCTCCAACTCCAAATATGGAGTGATGAGGATATAATATGCCCGAAATCGCTTTGTTTCCGAGTTACAACCCGTTTTGTGTTCCAGCAATTCTTTCCACAAACTGTTTACAAACACTGCTTGCCGACAATGTTTGTGAGTGTGCACGAGACTTATTTCATGTATGCCTTGCTGACTGTAATGTTTCGTACACTCTATGGCATGTTTCAATATAGTTGATTGTAGAGCCATCAGTCAGTCAGAGGTGCATCGCGGCATTTCACTGTTCGTATTCGTAACTTCTTACCGTGAATAAGTGTAGTCCAGTGAAAAAGAAAAACCTTGAAAGTTTTTGTGCTATTCAGTGATAGTGTGCATTTGAAGTGAGAATGGAGGCTTATTCAAACAGAGAAATGGCAGACATGCATCTCATGTATGGACTTGCCGAGTGTAATGCAGCCGCAGCAAGACTGTATGCGGAAAGGTTTCCGAATCGCCTGTCTGCCAGATAAGAAGACCTTTCAGAGAATAGACGAGCGTCTTGGTGATACAGGATCATTCAACAAGCGAGTTTCAGATGGTGGTAGACCAATCAGTGCCAGAGCTGTTGAGTTGGAGGAGCGGGTCCTGAATCGCGTGGAGGAACATCCTGGTGTCAGCACCCGAAGGATAGCAGCAGCAGAGGGTGTAAGATACACAACTGTGTGAAGAATTTTACGGGAACAACAGCTTTACCCAGATCACATTCAGAGAGTACAAGGCCTTACTGAAGCTGATTTCCCACCACGAGAGGCTTTTCGTACTTGGTTCCTTCAACAGTGTGCTCGCGATCCTCTTTTCTATCCTCCGTGTTGTTTTCTGATGAGGCTGCCTTCACAAGAAATGTCGTGATCAATTTTCACAACACTCATCACTGGGCCGAAGAGAATCCGCATGCCATCATCCAGTCGAGGCACCAACAATAATTTAGTATTAATGTATGGGCAGGACTTATTGCCGATAACTTAATCGGTCGTTTTGTTTTGCCTGGAAGATTAACAGGAAAATCCTATTCGAATTTTTTAAGGAATGATTTAAACGATTTACTAAATGAAGTTCCTCTTGGTGTCCGACGTCGTATGTGGTTTATGTATAACGGCGCTCCGCCTCATTTTAGTCGAGTAGCCAGAGACTATTTGGATGACCATTTCCCTGATAAATGGATAGGCCGTGGAGGACCCATTGCGTGGCCTGCTCGCTCCCCGGACCTGAATCCACTCGATTTTTATCTGTGGGTTCATCTGAAATCCATCGTTTACTGACACCCATTGACAACGCTGAAATGCTTCCCCAACGTGTAGAACAAGGATGCCAGAAAATCAGAGCAATACCTGGAATGTTTGAACGCGTCAGGCAGTCTATGACGAGGCGTGTTGAGGCGTGTATTCAAGCGCAAGGCGTTTATTTTGAGCACTTCCTTTAAAGGTAAGGTGGATACTTGCTGGAACACATAACGGGCTGTAACTCGGAAACAAAGCGATTTCAGGCATATGTTTATACAAACTTTTTTCATTGTTTTCAGGTCCTGAATCCATCCTGAAAGTGCGTCCCACATCCACATGTTATGAAACACCATGTGAGTGTGTGTGTGTGTGTGTGTGTGTGTGTGTGTGTGTGTATATATATATATATATATATATATATATATATATATATATATATATACTGTATATATATATAATATACCTTACCTTACAACCTTACAAAGGTTCCACGTGATGATTTCTCATTTCGCGAAGGTCAAGCGTGTCGTGTCGCCCTCCTCTCGAGTTGGCCTGGTGAAGTAGTGAGTTGGATTCTTGCGCTCTCCACCTCACATAGCCAGGTACGCCGGCTCATCGGGGATTGTTCTGAGCCAGGCGTCAAGTCTTCTTTTGAAGATTTCCACTGCAACTCCCTTCGTGTTTCTTAGGTCTTTGGGCAGCTGATTAAATAGTTTTGGTCCTCTCACTACAAAACTATTTTCTTTCAGGGTTAAGGATGTTCCCTGTCGCCTTCAATTTGGGAATACGACACAGTCTACCGTTTCTACCTTCCACCGTTGTTTGGGGAGTTATGGGATTCAGAGTAAGATTAGGACTAGTTTCTCCATTATTTTCCAAGTGTAAATAATGGTGTATCTCTCTCTTCTCCTTTCCAGTGAATATAGGTTTAGTTCTCGTAACCTTTCCCAGTAATTTAGTTCTTTGCACCCATTGATCTTGGCTGTGAAACTTCTTTGAATCCCCTCCAGCTGTCTAATGTCTTCTTTTTATATGGGGATGTTAGGACCGAGCAGTATTCCAGTTTGGGTATTATCAGGGTTTTCAGTAGGGGGATCATTACATTCCTATCCCTTCGTTTAAAAGTTCTCAATATCAGACCCGTTATTCTCTTTGCTCTGTTTACTGCTATCTTATTTTGTGTTTCAAATTTCGCATCATCTGTCATTACAACCCCTAAATCTTTTGCTCTGGAATTTCTCTGGACTTCCTGTCCATTTGGGGTATAATATTCCATGGACTTTAGGTCTTCTCTTTTTCCGTACCGTAATAGCTGAAATTTCTCGGTGTTAAATTCATATTGTTGTCTTCCGTCCACTTGTAAATTTTGTTTATGTCGGTTTGTAGAGATCCTATGTCTTCTGGTTTTCGTATTTTTCTACTGATCTTTGTGTCATCTGCAAAGGATGTTACTGTGCTGTCTCTGGTAACGTCCTCATCTATGTCAGTTAGCATGATTATGAAGAGTAGTGGAGCTAATACCGTTCCTTGTGGTACTGAGCTGAGGACCTCTGATTCTGATGAAGATACTCCTTGTACTGTAACGACTTGCCTCCGCTCACTAAGGAAATTATATATCCATTTCCCTACTTTTCCTGTTATTCCCATATATTTCAGTTTATGTATTATGATTCCATGGTCACACTTGTCGAACGCTTTAGCAAAGTCTGTGTATAGTACATCATAGTTTTCATTACTTTCAAGTGAATCAGTAATGTTGTTGTAGTGTTCCATTAGTTGTTAGTATATATATATATATATATATATATATATATATATATATATATATATATATATAATATATATGCGCCTCGGTGGTGTAGTGGTTAGCGTCGCTGACTACGAATCCATCGGCCCCGGGTTCGAGATCCGACGGCAGCCGGCGCGCAGCAAAACCCAGCTGTTCATCCTTCCACACAATAAAGAAAGTGGTTGGTAGATAAATGGGTACCCTAGGTGGCCTAGTGGTTAAGACGCTGGTCTGCTGATGGGGCGTGGTTCGGATTCCACGTTAAACTGTAGGTCTAAGGTGGAGTGAAAAGCTTGACCTTCGTCAGGATGAACAATTCGGGCGGAAGCTAACCAAAGGTTAAGTAAAGGTTATAGGAAACAAGTTCGCCTAGAAACAAAATTTCTAAAAATCATAAAACATTATTAATTGATAATATCCCGTTTTTCTTTGGATACATTGTGGATCATTTTGGTAACAGTAATCAAATTTCATAAACAAAACGCCATCAGTACTAATTAGTAATTTTTTTATGTTTTTATTTAAGTTTCTAGACGAACTTTTCTTCGAAACTAATTTAATCGCGGCAGTGAAAGAATTTTTTTTTTCACGCATCATAACATACAGGGGTGTCCATAAATTACACAGGCCTGCGATGGTTTTGTTGTCCGAAATATTTGATCACTTATAAAGTAATTTTTGCACGCTCATTCCGAAAATAATATTAATTTTTCGCCATCACGTACAGATTTTTCACAAAATGTCATATTTCATATTACATACGTAAGTAATTTTCATTAAATTTTGATTAAAAACTACTGCTTATAAATGCTTGTTTTCACCAAGACATCAACGAAATGGAGAAGAGTTATCAGGGAAGGTGGAACATCAGCATGATGGCTGATTACTCTTGATGTTGAAACGGGATACTCAAGAATTATTACATAAAAGAAAAGGAACAGCGCGTACATTCGAGACTAAAAGGCATAGATTTCACGAGAAAACTCGGGACAAATAAAGATGAATATGTAATTGACGTTAATAGTCTTCTTTCTTTTTAAAGTTGTTCGCATTTGTAATTAGTATAACAAAGCGAAATAGGTACCTAATGTAAATTGAAATAAATAATATTTATTTATTTATGTTGTTTTTTCCATTCCAATTTGCAGAAAATCCTTACGTGATAGAAAAAAAATGGACACCTTATTCGAAATCAGCGTAGTTGAATTATATAAAATCAGTTATTAGTAAGAAAACAACTCTTACAAAGTTCTCATTCGCATTCCTGTGAATTATCTTTACAAATACACCTTAATTTGAATTTGTAAAGATAATTTATAAACATCCTTAAAAGATATACATACACTTAATTTATACCTTCTCGTTAGGCAGAAAGTACATAATTAAATAAAATATGAAAAAATGTAAACATAATTTTATTTTCTATTGAATTACTTCATTAAATCTTCCATATTCCGAAACTAATTACAGGAATTGCTCCAAAGAGGAGAAATTAGAATTTGAAATGAGGGGAAATTTATATATTATACAATATATCGTGTGCTTCGAACTTTCATGCAAGATTATCCAGGAGGTCTTTTCGTGCGATAATCAGGGCCGTTATCCGACCTCCATGACCGCACCGAACTTTATATATATATATATATATATATATATATATATATATATATATATATATATATATATTTCACTCTCCATCGCCGCCTCATAATAATTATAATAGATAACTTCGCTAATAGCCCTCCTTGATTATATCGCTTTAAATATATTAATAATGAAAGGGTATGAAGCGCTATAATTAATTGCTAGCCACGTCGTGAATATATATATATATATATATATATATGCGCCTCGGTGGTGAAGTGGTTAGCGTTGCTGAGTACGAATTCATCGGCCCCGGGATTCAGACCTGGTGACGGCAGCCGGCGCGCAGCAAAACCCAGCTGTTCTTCCTTCCACACAATAAAGAAAATGGTTGGTAGATAAATGGGTACCCTGGGTGACCTAGTGGTTAAGAAGCTGGGCTGCTGGTGGGGCGTGGTTTGGATTCCACGTTAAACTGTAGGTCTAAGGTGGAGTGAAAAGCTTGACCTTCGTCAGAGTGAACAATTCTGGCGGAAACAAACCAAAGGTTATCAAAGGTATTTTGGCAGAATAGGCACCTGCCCAGGGTGGCAAATTTTGAGGTGCTGCAACTTTTGTCGTATTTCAACCTAAATAAGGCAAAGAAAACAAAAATAGAAAATAAATAACTTATAAGCACGAACAAATGAAATCGATTCACAAATAAGTTTTAAAATTAAAAAGAACAGCAGCCTTTAATAGCAAACTAGCGATATCAAATGGTACAACTATAAACCACTTTAACCCCTGCCTTGGAGCGGCAAAATGCTAAGTCCACCTCTGTGTATACAGTATATACAGTGTATATATAATTTGATTTGATTTGGTCTAAATCATTGGTCAAATTATTTGTAATGGCCATTTTTAGGAATTTTTTAAATAAATATTTCGTTTTGTCATTACATACTCTATTGCCATCTCTCCAATATATTTTAACAACAGATTTTTTTTCAGATTCATTCACAAAACGTATACAAATTATCAATAAGACTTAAATTCATATTATAAGGTTTCCTAATGTCTACTAAGGTCTTCAAGCTGATGACCTTCGTACAGGTCGAAATTCAGGCTCTCTTAATTGAGAATATTCACCTACTCAAAAAAACTTTTTGACTAAAGACAAATAAAATTCGGATTATAACTGGGATGCCAAATTGAAGCTAGGTCCAATTAATATTCAAACATAACTTAATTGCGTGATTGAAAGGAATGATGATCAAATTAGGATAAGAAAATCTGCATTAACTGTTACTAAATCCGTCGAACGAATTAACCCTCGTCAGGAACCATGGGATCAAAACATTGAAACAGATATTTTGGTTAAAAGTTTTTAATTTTCAAATAAAATGTTTTATTCATGCGATCGTTTCATTACAGACTTTTTATAGCACCATTTTGTAAGATTTTAGGCCTGGGGTCATATTGACCCCACGGTTCCAACAACGTAAGTAAATTGAAAGTTCCTAATGAGGGTTAAATGAACTAGTTTCTAAAGATAATGCTTTAATTTATTCAACAACAAAAACCTAATTCTTTGAATTAGGTGTGCAGTAAAAATATGATAACAGGGTAACGAAGGGGTGTAACAAAATTCTTTACCGATTTGGGAGTGGGGTTGTGGTTTTTTTTGTTTTTATAGTTTCGACAGATGACATCAATGTACAGCAATTTCCGATACGTTAAACTCGGACGATGGCCTGAAAACTCAACCGATTTAAATCCGTGCAAAAATCTGGATGAGACTGTCAAAAACAAACAAACGTTGAAGTAGCTCTCTGCAATATTCGAAGATGCCAAAACCGAAATTCAACAGAAATGTTGGTCAAAGTAATCAGAGAGGCTTTGCAAAGCAGAATATTGGTCGTCATTGAGGTTTGTTACGTTTTTTTAAAAAAAGACGAAAATACATTTCTCTTAATCCCCAAAAGAGGGTAAAGAATTTTGTTACTCCCCCCTTATACACTACTTCTTAATATCTGATTTACACATTGAGTACTCGAGGAATTGAGGAGGTACTAAGAAATAATTATTCTCTTCCGTTGTTTTATAACATTAGTTCAAAATCGACCCCTCAACCCGTTCAGGATTCGAACTATCAATATATATATATATATATATATATATAAAATTTAATTTAGTATGTTAACTCCGAAGAGACTGAAAATTTGAATGGAAGACGCGGAGTTGGAGTTTCAATAATGTTTCATAGATTAATTGTGTTCATTTGAGATCCAGATTCGACTGATAGCAATAATTCCCCACTGAACTGCTCCCAGCCAAAAAATAAATCGTGTATAATGTATGTACGTGTGTATGTATGCATGTAGAATTGTAGATAGATAAATAGATAGACAGATAGATGAATAAACAAAAAATAGATGATTATTATAACTATAGTACAATTATATATATATTGCGAGTATTAAGGTTCCTGACCTTCCTTACCATGGCCACAGCGCATCATCTTACCTCAATTCATGGGGCGTAGGGAGTTTTCCCCCTCTGTCGAGCAGAATTTTGATTATTTCGTAATTGTCCCTGTGCGCAGCCAGGATCAAGGGGGTGATATCTGGAGTGAATGTGGCTGTCTCCTGCGACACGGCCTCCCAGCTCTGCAAAAGAGGAAATGAAGGGCGAAGGGATTAGTGTTACTCGGTTTTTATAATTATAAGTTGTAATGGGAAATGACGCGTTATTAAAGATATAATTTCTCCCACGGCGGCAGCTGTAATTATATTTCTTCCTTTTAACTCATTGCGTCTCTCACCGAAACCATTTTTCTTAAAGCAATTTTATATTTAAGAAAATTCTAACCTTTCAAAAAAATAATTTAAAAATATTGTAATATGGGGTGATTTTGGTTCAAGGGGTGACATTGGCACTTCTTTAAAAAAGACTGGTTTTATGCATTTTGTGCAAAAAGAAACAGTTTCATAGAAAAAAAGGAGTCTTATCATTTTTAATCTATGGAATTTTGCCATTTATGAGTTATGTTGTGACAATTGTCAGCAGAAAAACCAGCAGAAAAACCATAAAAATGGCTGATTCAATGCGATAGTTCTTCTAAACATTACCAGAAGACTAAGATTGGTTTGTAACAATCATCCCATGGTTGTTGTTGTTTTTGTTGTTAGTTAGCCGATCAGCCCACCCTGATCGAACAAGCCGGCGGCACGCAGGTAACCGATCGCCCTCTCCGGAGTGGACCAGAGATTCAGCGAACTAGTGATGTGTTGCGTTCTATGTTGTGGTAGAGCGGTAGAGTCTGTCATAATGTGTTCAATTGTTTGTGGTGTGTCCTGGCACAGGTGACAGGTGTCGTCTGTGGAGTTGTCTAGTCTGTGTTTATATGTCTATAAGTTGGGGTGATGTTCACATCGGAATCGTGCTAAGTTAACTCGATCCGATCTGCTCAGGCTGATCTCTGACCTGTTAATGTGTGGCGGCTTCGCACCTAGGACCGCATTCGGACCGAGTCGTGTCAGTGCTTTGTGGGTTAGGTGTGTGTGTGTATGTGTTTTCTGTACTGTGTGATGTCTGTGGGGCGTGGTATGGAATGGAATATTTGGTTATAATGTTTCTCTGGTGTTACTTTAATGGTGCGGGGTGTCGGTGCATGATTGTACATGTAGTGGCAAGGGTGTTGTGGGTTAGTTGTCGCTGCTACCATGAATTGTGTTCCCCTCATGTCTAAATGTTCCCTAACTTTCAGTATTTTTGTTTCTGTGTGCAGTTGTTCTATTGGTGTTGTTTAAGTGCATCCTGTAATGATACGAAGTGCATTGTTTTGTATTGTCTGTAAGGTTTTTATGTGTGTTTGAGATAATGGGTGCCCAGCATGGGCTAGCATAGTCCATAACTGAGCGAATATATTGTTTGTATATGAGTGATGTTGTTTCCTGCTGGTGTCCAAAGTTTGTGCCTGTTAGTACCCTAAGCGTGTTAAGTCTTGACGTACATTTGTTTTTAATGTCCTGAATGTGGTTTGCAAAAGATAATGATGTGTTGTATGTGACCCCAAGTATTTTGGTTCTGTGAGTGTGTGGAATGTTCGTGCTGTTTAGTGTAAGCTGTGGAGTTATCTGGTGTTCTTTTGTATTGCTTGTAAGCAAGGTGATGGTTGATTTTGTGGGCGCTACTTTGAGTCTGTGTGTGTGAGCCAGTCTTGTATACTGTTTATGTATGTTTGTAGGTTATTTGTAGCGGTGTCGATGTTATTGTGGGTGGATGTTAGAGTGATGTCATCTGCATATGATGATAAGGTAAGCTTGTTATCTATGGGTGTAGGAATGTCATGCATGTATAAGTTGAACAGTGTTGGTGAGAGAAAAGAGCCTTGAGAGACCCCGTTCGGTAAAAGCTTGTTTTTGAATGACTTGCCATTAAATGCGACATGTGATTATCTTCCTGATAGATAGTTGCTCAGCCACCTTTTGGTGTTATTGTGCATGTTTGTGCTGAGTATTTTTTTTATGAGAGGGAAGCGTGGGATAGCATCAAATGCTTTACTAATGTCTATTGTTGCTAATAGTGTACGTTGAGCTGGTCGTCTGGAGTTGATGCCATCCATGATGTGCTGCGTGAGGTTAGTGAGTAATGTCGTGGTTGAGTGGTGAGGTCTGAATCCATGTTGAGTAGGCGATAGTGGTATGTGTGGATTGGTGATTTGTAAGATTAGTCTTTGTTACTTTGGAAGGTGTGCATAGTAAAGTAATGGGTCTATAGGAAGCTGGTTCTGTTGGATTTTTGTTTGGTTTGAGTAGTGTAAAAATTTTACTTTGGTTCTATATGTCAGGAATAATACAGTGTTGGTATGAATATGTGCTGATGTTTGTGAGAGCTAGTATTCCCTGTGGGCCCAAGTGTTTAAGGTGTATGTTAGATATGTTGTCTGGTCCAGTAGCCTTCGAATTCTTAATGTTTTTGATGATCTTGGTGGTCTGGTCTGTAGTGAAGGGTGTAATGGTCCTGTCGAGTCTGTAGGTTTTCGTGTGTCTGGCTGTTTGTCTGTCTGCGTGTTTCTGGTTGTTGTCTCTGTTTAAGCGACTTATCTTTGCGTAGTGATTAATTAGAATGTTAGATTGTTGTGTATATGTTTGGATACTGTTTTGGCTGCGACAGATAGCCGCGTGTGAGGTGTGAATGCCGCTGTTAGAGTGGGTAATGCTGTTTATAGTCTTGTATAGCCTGGATATTTCTGTGGAGTGGATTAGTGTCGTTATGAATTCCCTAAATGTTTGTTTGTTTTTCTTTAAGTTTGTTGTTTGTTTCTGTGTTGAGCTGTTGTATTTGCTGTTTTATGGCTTGTGTGTGTGGTGTTTGTGTGTTATGTTTGAGGTTGTTACGATGCCTTATGAGGTAGGCTATTTCTCTAGAGTAATTTGGGTTGTATTTCCTAATGTTGCTTGGGTATGTATTTGTTTGCATTATTGATGATCTGGTTAAATGTCTTGAATGTTGTATTGATGTTTATGATGGGTGTGCTGTTTAATGTGGTGAATTGCTCCTCATGGTTGGATAAGTTGGATCCCATGGTTGGATAAGTTGGATGAACTATTTAGATTGGCTTCAAACAATTAACCATGCATTTAGCTGCGGTAACCAAATATAATTCCTGAGTACTTAAAATTTAATTGAATAAAATCTGTGGGGACACATTGAGGTCAATAATTAAAAATGCTTTCTACTTCGTTGTTTAACGACAAAATTAGAAACAATTTTATTACAACAAACGACGTCTTAAATACAAGATAGAAAAAAGCCATTTTTATATTTCATTCATTGAGAATGAATGAAATACTTCATTTGAGTTCGAGCCATGAGGAAGAATTTCAAAGTAGCTAATTAATCAATTAGGGTATTATCAAATAGGGTATTATCAATTAAGAGTGCCAAAATCTGGCACAGCACTCAAGCCAGACGAACGCGACTTATTGAGCTAACTCCTGGATTATTATTATTTAATCAGCATCAACGGGAGTCGAACCCTCTACCTCTGTCTTCACTTCGCTTATGGAAAATGGTATTACACTGACCAGAACTTTATATACACTAATACTAATAATAAGTTAGTTATGGGTATATTTTAGTTTTATACAGTTATAATTAGTCCTTCTTCTACATTACAATTATATGTCGCATTGGATATAAATCAATTCATACACATATCACGTAAGGACAATGAAATCATAGTTAAAAACATTAAACAGAGTTTACACGCGATATTCATATCCATCTAACGTCCACGCATCAAAAAGTCGTGATAAGCTAATTTCATATTCTTTAAAAGGAGATAATTTTTTTTTTTGTTCACCTTGCATAAATTTCATGAAAAGGACTTGAAACGAATTTGAAATTAAATTATTTTGTGACATTCAAATTTGGGAGATTTTTCCCCCAACTCTCTTTCTTAAATGAATTAATCTTGGGAAAAGATTCAATCAAGAATTTTTATGGGAGATTCTTCTTCATTTTTTATTTTTTGTATTCTAATTAAGATAATTTATTTAACAACTTGATTTTCAAAAGGGAATAAAGAGGGAGGTCGAGCCGTCGAGGGCAAAAAAAAAGTATTTTATTTGCCTTTTCAATTTAGAATTTTACAGACAAACTTTAACTAGACTGATTTGATATATACAGTATATATAGCTGTCAGACATGTTTAGTAACTCACGTTAGAGAAGGAATGTTCTGAATATTGGATTTCGAGATACACTTAAATTGTGTCTTAAGACACGCGATTGATTAAATTATTGGTTATGGATTAAATCTAAACTCGCGTAATCAGCCAATGATAAGTCAATTAGCGTCAGTTCAATCTGAGCTCATGTTTTAATCTCGTTGCATAATTACTTAAGCGCATGTTGCTATCAATTACAGTTACGCATCCAACATCTATAAAAAAGCTAAATATATGTGAAATTTACCCGCACCACTCAACATGATTCGAACCCAGCACCTGAGTAGAAGGCGAAGGCGCCAATCACCAGGCTACGACAAAGTAAAAGTTAGTACAACCTGGAAAATATTTCAACACCCGTGGGAACACAACGTTCAGAGGTGTTTTCTGTACCAACCCCCTTGCACTCGAGGTAATGGCAACATTTTGTTCAAATCTCTGATATAATAGTGGGGTTCTATGGATAGAACATCAAACACAAACACGGATAATTTTACATGAAATATGCAGCAGGTGGTTTGCACCCTCGCCTCCTATTCAAAAAGGGCCGGGTTCGAATGTTGGTTGTGGTAATTGTATATATGCGATTTTCACAGTGTACATGATACATCCTGCAGATACGCGGAAGGTAATCGTTTAGTTAATTTTCTCGAGGATAGCTTTCTTATTCAAAAGGTTGGGGAACCTACGAGGTTGGACAGTATTTTAGATTTAGTAATAACTACGGATGATAGGCTAATTACTGATCTTCAAGTAATAGAACCGTTGAGCAATAGCGATCACAATATGGTAGAGTTTGTCCTCTCAGTAAGTCACTCGAAACCAACTAACTCGACTAAAATTCCTAACTTCCAGCACGCAGACTTTAGTAAATTTCGAAATAAATTTTCACACGTCAATTGGGAAAAAGTAACGGGGAACTCCAACGCAAAACTAATGTGGGAATCGTTCGAAACGGTATTTAGGACTATAAATGAGGAATGTGTACCGTACAAAATTAAGCGTGCGAAAGTAAACAACAAGCCCCTGTGGTTTACTTCTAGAGTAGGAAACATTATAAAGAGTAGAGATAGGGCTTATAGGCTATATAAGTGCGATAAAGATAATCTGTTGTTACGAAACAACTACATATCTCTAAGGCGTGAAGCTAAAAGTGTAATAAAAAAGTCCAAACGCGAATTTGAAATCTCCATAGCTCGTGACGGTAAAGAAAACCCCAAGCGATTCTTTCAATACGTCAATAATAGAAATCCAGTAAAAAGTGTCTTGGGGCCTTTGAAAAATGTAAACGGAGATCTAGTTTCTGAAAACAAGGAAATGGCTACCTTGCTAAACGAATTTTTTACGTCAGTTTTTACTATAGAAGATGTAACGAATATCCCTACGGTTATAGACATAATACCTTTTGATAATGGTAATATTTTGGATAATATCGTGGTTAGTGAAGGGAAAGTAATGCGCTATACAGTGTTGGGCACTAAAGCGTTAATCCGATAACAGTTAATTAACGAAGTTAACTTTTTTAACGGACTATTAACGGAAGTTAATTTCCATTTATCGTTATCGGACCAGTTAACTTCCGATAACTCGATATTTAGTCTGTTAAAGTCCGTTAACACGTTAGTCATTCACGGAAGATCACCGCTCCGCGAATGAATTCAAACCGCCATAACTTCAGTCTGCCAATTCCGTCCTCTGCCGCAGTGGAACGGCTCTTCTCTCTCGGCAAGGACATCCTGAGGCCCAAGAGGTCAAGACTGGCAGTTGGGCCTAACTTTGAGAAGTTGGTCTTTCTGAAGGGCAACCAGCACATTGTGTCATAGTCTTTAATAAATGTGCCTAAAATTTAATTTTACCTTTCAGTTCCCGCCATAATAATTCTCTGGTAAATTAAAATTTAGTTAATGGTTAGTGGTTACAAGGGTTTCAAAACATGTAATCAGTACATTTTTTATTAAAAATAAAAAAAAAGTTAAGCAAAAAAGTTGCAAAACGATAAAAATAGTTAAATACCTATTTATGTTGGATTTTGCATAAATAAACATTTTCTATGGGTTTTAAAGCTTTTTTCCTTGATTTTTTTAAATGTTAGTAAAGAAATAGTTATCATTAACGGATTATCGTTAACTTCCGTTAACTTTGTAGTAAAATTATCGGATTATCGTTATCGGAGTTAAAAATTGGGGTTAACGGATTATCGTTATCGAAGTTAACTTTTTGGTTAACGGTGCCCACCACTGGCGCTATATTGATAAAATGAAAACGCGTAAATCACCGGGGCCTGATTCCATATATCCCATACAACTAAAAGAATTAAAAGATAGCATTGTTGTGCCGCTAACAAAGATTTTTAATGCGTCTATTTCTGAGGGGTCCGTACCAGATAATTTCAAGTTAGCAAACGTAACACCTATCTTTAAGAAAGGCGATAAAGGTGCGGCGGGAAATTATAGGCCAATCAGTTTAACGTCTGTTGTAGGTAAGCTACTGGAATCAATAATTAGGGATCGTATGGTCGAACACTTAGAAGTGCATAAACTGGTTAGAAATATACGCAGCACGGTTTTAGGCGAAACAAATCATGCTTAACTAATCTTTTAGAATTTTTCCAAAGCGTGGTTGACGTTTACGATAGACATCGGGCGGTTGATGTAGTGTATTTAGATTTTCAAAAAGCGTTTGACACCGTGCCGCACAAAAGACTCATTGAAAAAACTAAGGCTCATGGAATCAGGGGTGTAGTAATAAATTGGCTAGAAGAGTGGTTGCGAGGTAGAAAACAGAGGGTGGTCGTTGATGGAACGGAGTCGTGTTGGGCTAATGTAGCGAGTGGCGTTCCTCAGGGTTCTGTATTGGGCCCCTTGCTTTTTCTTATACAGGGTGGGGCACGGGAATCAAGTGTTTTTTGAATAGCTAGTAATCGGCCATTAGGAATGGGAGGGGCGTGCGGTAGGTAGCATTCCATTCCTGGGTTCATAGCATTTAACTTTAACTAACATCACCTTTATCTTCAGGTGCCATCATGGAGCAGTGGACGTTAGAACACGCATGTTCGCGTATGATCATTTTGTTAGGAGTGGCGAGTCAGTGACAGCAGTTCAGCGTGCGTTTCGCCGCAGATTCAACATTCATCGAAATGACTGTTCCCGCTCGTGACACAATCTTACGTTGGGTTAACAATCTTCGAACAGGAGGCTCAATAATGAAAACAACCGAAGGGGCCGCAACGCACTGTGCGTACTCCAGAGAACGTTGAAAGGGTCAGACAAGCGATGTTGCAAAGCCCAGGCGCTCTGCTCGGAGACATTCAGCTGCACTCGGAATCAGCAATCGTACTGTTAGACGGATTTTGCATGAAGAATTACATTTTCACCCATACAAGTTAGCGATGGTGCAGGAATTGAATGTAAACGATTGCCCCCAACGACTGAATTTTGCACAGGAAATGCTTGCACTTTATGAGCAGAATGAAAACATGATGGTGGTAATGAGTGATGAAGCCCATTTCCACCTTAATGGGGCCGTAACATCAAAACTGTCGGTATTGGGCTGCTGAAAATCCGCGACAACTCCATGAAAAACCGCTGCATAGCCCTAAGGTTACAGTTTGGTGCGCGGTGGGAAAGTTTGGCGTCATCGGTCCCTATTTCTTCGAAAAATGGGGTTACCGTTACCATAACATCTGGGCGTTACATTGAGATGGTGAACACCTTTTTCATCCCTGAGTTACGAAGAAGGCGTATTGCTCGTCGACATTTGTGGTTTCAGCAAGATGGGGCCACGCCACACACCGCCAGAGCGTCAATGGCTGTTCTTCGCCCCCTGTTTCCCAACCATCTCATTTCGAGATTTGGTGACATTGCATGGCCCCCTCGGTCCCCTGACTTGTCCACATGTGACTTCTTTCTATGGGGGTACCTCAAGTCACGTGTCTACGAGGACAAGCCCCGTACATTAGATGCATTGAAGGAAGCGATCCGTCAACAAATCATCCAAATCAACAGAGACCTGCTGGGAAGAGTGGAGGCCAATTTCGTAAACGCCTTCAACAATGCGTCGACGGCCAAGGACATCATATGCAGATATAATTTTCGGTACATGATTATTATGACATGAAATGCTATGTTCTTACGAATGTTGTTCTACCAATATATTTTCTTTACAAAATAAATATCAATTTTCCTGATTATTCCAAAAACACTTGGTTCCCGTGCCCCACCCTGTATATATTAACGATTTAGATGTCGGCCTAGTCAGTACAGTTTCAAAGTTTGCGGATGACACGAAGCTGGGTGGTAGGGCGATTAATGACGAAGATAGAGGTAAAATCCAGGAAGATCTGAATAAAATCGTTGATTGGCAGTCACATGGCAAATGAGATTTAACGATGATAGTGCAAAATTTTGCATATAGGTTCGCGTAACGGTAATTTTGCGTATAGTATGTCAGGGAAAGATTTAACAAGCGTAGAGCAAGAAAAAGATTTAGGAGTTATAGTCACTGGTGATTTAAAAGTAGCAAAACAAAGTACAGCAGCGGTCAATAAGGCGAACAAAGTGTTAGGTTTTATAGCTCGAAATTTTGAGTACAAATCGCGCGATATTATAGTTCCACTTTATAAATCATTCGTTAGACCCCATTTGGAGTACGCGGTCCAATTTTGGAATCCGCATATGCGCAAAGATATAGATAAAATCGAAAGAGCTCAAAGACGAGCAACTAAGATGATTCCGTCGCTTAGGTCAAAGTCGTACGAGGATAGGCTTAATGAGTTAAAATTAACAACACTCGAGACTAGGAGGCTAAGGGGTGATCTAATCCAGGTTTTCAAAATTATGAATGGGTTTGATAACGTAGATAGAGATAGCTTTTTCGAAATATCTCAATATAATAGGACTAGAATAACGGGTGTAAGTTGACAAGTAGAAGGTTCGAGACAGCAGTTGCCAAAAACTTTTTTACGCATAGAATAGTAAATAGGTGGAATAGTTTGGTAGAAGTAATTAGTAGCACGTCTATAAACATGTTTAAAAATCGATTAGACGCATATGTTGATAGATTGGGTATAGTTTAAGGAAGTAAAATTAAGGCTTTGTGGTGATAGATCCCACAGCTCAACACGAGTGTTGTGGATATAGGGAGGAAGCATCTTGGGTTAGGGGATACTCTCTGTCCTTACACACCCCATTTAAAGAGATTCCTCTGCCGAGCGGTGCCCCATAGTACTGTGAGGTATTGTAAAACTCATGATCTTCACTTGCCCCACAAACACCTTGAAATGGGAGACCCAAGATGGGTGCACACACATTTCTACATTACTGTACAGTCTTTACAGCCACACCTACACTTTTCCTCCTAAGTATATATTGTAATGTATATTGGTTGTAAATTTTGACTTGGTTCGCAATCGATATGGACCGTGACTATTTTTTCGGGCAAGGTACTAGTATTGATGGATACCGTAATGAAATGACTGGATTCTTTGGATCTGATATATTTGCATGTCGGTTATAAATAGATATAGAGTGTAACATATTTGTGGATAGTAGTCCTATTATGACTTGATCCTCTGGATCCAGAGATTCTATCTTTAGTTTTAAATCGATAATTAATTAGTTTTTAATTGATAATTATTTAGTTTTGCAAAAATTGGTAGTTGCGAATGTACAGGCAGTTGTTACATAAATTTCTTATGTTCTTGTGGTTCGGAACCCACGTAAAATTGTAGGTCCCCTCCGCCACCACGGAGGACATACACAATACACGAACACAGTTAGGTAGACCAGCCATGAGTGGATCCTAGGGTCTTTGTTGGTCTGAAACATTATAACATTATTATAACATTACATTATAACATTATATGTAGTTAAAATAGGTTTTCTATTTTTCATAAAGGCAATAATGAATGGAACACCCGTGGATCAGTGTTTGATTATCCAGTTGATCTTTGAGCAATTGTTGTTTGAAGTCTGCATTAAACTCTCATTTGCGGAGAAAATATTAGATTTGGGAAGTGCTCCCGTCAATACCGAAACATTTTGCAAATGATGCATTCATTATTATTAAAAGAATATATATTGATGTATAAAGTAGATGTGAAGAGAACAGCACTGGAACGTGAATAACGTGTGCTCCATGTGAAGAAGATGATGCGAAAGAGCAAGATAATACTGGAATAAGTGATGTGTGATGGAAGCGGGGTAATATTAAGAGAGCAGTACATGCCTAGTTTTATATTAGGGGTTATTTGAACAGCAGCAAAAAAATGGAGGGTTAGAATGCCTTCACCAAACGACAGGGCAAGGGCATGATGATGCAACAGAATTCTACTCTCCAAAGGTAACAGAACACGAGTTAGATTCTTTTTTTTTTTGTTGTTGTTTTCTGTTTTTAGTCGTCTATTAATTAAATTTGTCTAAAATAAATGGCAGCAAAATTGGAAACGCGCATTTCTGAAGATAAATTTTTTACCAAAATACAACGTTTCCATTTGAAGTCATTAACCTTCCCAAAATTAATAAACAATTATAATTTTAAGAATAAATGACAAGTTATTTTGTCTTTTGATGGCAGTGTTGAGTGTTGAAGAATGTCTCTTTGCTGTAAATACGCATTTTCAGCCGTGACATCCATAAATTTGGAAAATAATGAAATGGATATATTTCGTTTGCGTTGGTGAGTAAAAGAAATTTAAGGTTGTCTGTGGTGAAGGAGTTAATTGTAGAGATGAGTGGAGGTTTGTCGCAACATTTGAATGTTTGGTAAAGTGAAGCCGTTAAGTTTAAAAGGAAGAGGTTCATAACACAGACCAAAGAACAGTTGAAGTGGCTGATCTGATTGCGTGAGATGACAGCAAAGTACAAAAGAAAAGCAAGCCATATCCTATATATTATAGGTCAGTTACAGAATGAAAAAATGTGTACGATGTGTGAAATGCGTGTAAAGGAGTGTATTAGTGAAAACAACATATACACGTGGAATAATGAAATGATAAATGCCATTGAAGAAGATAACTTTAGAAGGAATGCTAAAAATGCAATCTGGCAAAGATGGAAAGAGGAGCTACAGTAAACTAAAAGGTATATAAAAAAAGAAAGGATGAGAGTTATTTGTAAATAAAGAAAAAAAATTTACGTGAAATTAATTACTTTATTGAAAAACTTGATAGTATGAAAGATAAAAATGAAAACGTGTTCCAACAGAATGGAATGTTTAAAGTATATCTACTACGTTGATAGAAACAGGAAAAGAATAACAGCGAAAATAGATGCGATGTCGTCCGCAGATATTTATATGAAAAGATGGAATCGATCACAGACACTGCAGGATATGAAGTGAAAACAGTTAATATATATTAAGTAGCGCGGTATCGGAATAGCTGTAGGATACTTCAGAAAGCTTTGGAAAGGGCAATATGACGAGTAGAAGGCCAAATTAATAATAATAAATATATAATAATAATAATAATAATAATTTATATTATTATTATTATTTATGTTTTCAAGACTGTTCTTCAGTCAGTTTGGATTGGAGACGCTCTGCGGTCTTTCCATTTGCGTGGTCTATTATGATATTCATTTTTCTTAATGATAGATTTAAATTTGTTGCACGTGTTCTACACATACTACATAAAGCTTCTCTACCCAATTTACCTGCTCTAATTGTCTCTTCATTTTACTATAGTTTGAACCATTTAAATCCAGTGCCAAAATTTCATTACTATTTCTTTTAATACCTACATTTATTTCAAATTTTTCATAATCACGGTGGCCAACTTTACACTAACTTCAAATGTTGTTATTAGATCCTGGTCACTGCGCAGAATTAATATGTTCGTTTCTTTTGTGTTCTTTGACTCTCTGAAGTAGGTAATCATTGTCAGTTGATTCTACTAATCGCGCATCTTCTCTATCCGCCCCAAAAGTGTTCTTTGAGATGTTTTCGTCATTGAAATCACCGACTATAATGGAGGGTTTCTGTTGAATTGCTTTCAGTTTTTCCATCGGAGAACGCATGACTATTCCCTTTGTTGGAATATCACACCGAAATTAACGTTATTATTATTATTATTATTATTATAGAGGGTGTTTCACAATCGTCTGTCATACTTTGGGGTGATATCGAGTAAAAAAGTTAATACAACATAGGTGCTATTTCTAACCGTTGCGGAGCTACGGACGTTTTAAGATGTGCAAACAACAAATCCCTACTTGTGTATAATTCGATAGATGGCAGCACTGGTGGTAGTTTCCGTTAACGAAGTTACCACTATTAATCCTCAGTTTTTTCTTTCAGTTGGTTCTGATATGTGGTACAAGACACTGTTGCGCTAAGGTGAACAATCAAAATGAATCAACACTTCACACCCGCTGAATACGCTGATATCCATTTCATTCATGGATTCTGTGATGGTAACAGCAGAGCGGCAGTTGAGGAATATCGAAGACGTTTTCCGAACAGCTGAATACCGAACAGGCAAGTGTTTAGTGACACACAGCAGAGATTAAGGGAAATAGGGACAACTGTTCAACGTAACCAAAAACATGTAGCACGACGGCACGTTGCTGTGGAGGAGCGCATACTGGACCTAGTACAACATAGCCCAACCACCAGGGTTCGAAGGATTTCTAGACGAATTGGTGAATCCGCATCGTGTGTATAGCGAACCATACATGATGAGGGTTTGTATCCCTATCATTTGTAACGTGTGCAAGCTCTTCAACCGGATGATTACGATAAACATGTTCAATTTTGCAAGTGGATGGTTATGCATCGCCAACTTCTTAATCGCATACTGGAATTAACAATAAACGAAATTCCCACTTGTGGTCCGCCGATAATCCCCACGGTATCGTTGAAGGAAACTTTCAACATCGGTTCTCGGTGAATGTTTGGTGCTGTGTAATTGGAGATCAGCTGATTGGACCGTTCGTTTTGGAACAATGATTAACTACTGATATTTATTTGAACTTCCTGAAGAACGTTGCCGTTTTTGATGAAGGACGTGCCCTTGGAGACAAGGCACAGGATGTTCTTTCAGTACGATGGGGCGCCATCACATTTTGGTCGTCACGTTACGGTTTACTTGAATCATCGGTAAGGGAATCGTTGGATTGATCGTGCTGGTCCAATATCGTTGCCACCCCGAGATCTCCGGACTTAACCCCGTTAAATTTCTTTTTATGGGGCCTTATGAAAGAGATGGTCTACAAGACCAAAGTACAAACGAGAGAGGAACTCTTGCGTCGGATTATGGATGCCGCTGCTTACATACGAGAACACCCCGAAATGATTCACTGGGCAGTGGACTCTTGTTTGGAACGAGCAAGGCTGTGCATTGAAAACCGAGGAGAACATTTTGAACATTTATAAGGTGTATCTCATAAAATGTAGCAATAAATAGATCAGATTAATACTCTCCTTTATTTTTTTCCGTGCGCCTTAAAACGTCCGTAGCTCCGCAACGGTTGGAAATAGCACCAATGTTTTATTAACTTTTTTACTCGAAATCACCCCCAAATCACCCCCAAAGTATAACAGACCGGTTGTGAAACACCCTGTATCTCAATTTCTAAGTGTAACGAATCAAGACAATTCCTAGACTTAGAAACAAATCCTACGCTGCCAATTTAGAAACGTTAAATTTATTCTCATTTATTAAAAGGTGGATTGGAGGAGATTTAATCCAGGTATTTCAAATGATTAAAAGGTTTTTGATAAAGTTGACACCGACAAATATTTCACCTTCAGAAATGCGGATAAAACTCGCAGTAATGGTCTGAAATTAGTTGGTAAACATTTTAATTGTAATGAAGCTAAGCATTTCTCCTTTAATCGTATAGTGAATTTGTGGAATGGATTGCCATCCAGCGTAGTTCAAAGTAATTCGATTGAATCCCTCAAAAAGAGATTAGATGTTTATCTTACCTTAAAATCCCGATTAGAAACATTTATTAGCGCATAAAAGTATTGTAGAATTTTCACTCGGATTCTCTCCTCTTTGCTCTAAAATTGTCATTTATCTCTAAATTTCCTTCCTTCCTTCTTTGCTTTGCTTTAAATTTTCTGACATCTTCCCCTTTATACAGCCTCGTGGGGACCAGCCGGTCTATTGTTGTTTGGTGTCCTTTGTATTTGTAGTCCTTTGTATTAAAGTATTCTCAACCTACTATTTGCACTGAAATTTAGGTACACGCCGACCGTCTCTGATAAATGCTGTCGGTCTGACTTAACTAAAGGATCCTATACATCGCTGAATTCTGAATATTCTCATATATATTAATTTCGGTTCGTTCTTTGAGTAACTCCCACGTTTTATTCTCCAGTTTTTGCAAACAGTTCCTAAATTTATTTACCTATTTATTTACCTATTAATTTATTCGCCTTCAAGTTGTTTCCGGTCTCTTCCAAGTACATTCTTCCTCTTATTTCTCCCTTAATGTTAACTTGTATATCGTCCACCTTTTACTCGATCCAAACTTTAATTGCCTGAATTTTTGTTTAATCAAATAATGGCAAACTGAACTCTGCCTTAAATTTTTTTTTTAAATCTGCATAAAAGGGGAACCGCAGATAACCGTGGGTATAGTTCGTAGCTGCTAAATTTAAATACGCGAATTGAAGTAACTAAGTCGAAAAAATCAACCAAAATAAAAATAAAAAGAAATGCATTATAAAACTCTGATAGATTGCACTCGAGAGAGATGTCAACTGCATCTAACCTCAGTGGTCGGTGGAATATTATACCCCAAATGGACAGGAAGTCCAGAGAAATTCCAGAGCAAAAGATTTAGGGGTTGTAATGACAGATGATGCGAAATTTGAAACACAAAATAAGATAGCAGTAAACAGAGCAAAGAGAATAACGGGTCTGATATTGAGAACTTTTAAACGAAGGGATAGGAATGTAATGATCCCCCTACTGAAAACCCTGATAAACCCAACTGGAATACTGCTCGGTCCTAACATCCCCATATAAAAAAGAAGACATTAGACAGCTGGAGGGATTCAAGAAGTTTCACAGCCAAGATCAATGGTGCAAAGAACTAAATTACTGGGAAAGGTTACGAGAACTAAACCTATATTCACTGGAAAGGAGAAGAGAGAGATACACCATTATTTACACTTGGAAATAATGGAGAAACTAGTCCCTAATCTTACTCTGAATCCCATAACTCCCCAAACAACGGTGGAAGGTAGAAACGGTAGACTGTCGTATTCCCAAATTGAAGGCGAGACAGGGAACATCCTTAACCCTGAAAGAAAATAGTTTTGTAGTGAGAGGACCAAAACTATTTAATCAGCTGCCCAAAGACCTAAGAAACACGAAGGGAGTTGCGTGGAAATCTTCAAAAGAAGACTTGACGCCTGGCTCAGAACAATCCCCGATGAGCCGGGCGTACCTGGCTATGTGAGGTGGAGAGCGCAAGAATCCAACTCACTACTTCACCAGGCCAACTCGAGAGGAGGGCGACACGCTTGACCTTCGCGAAATGAGAAATCATCACGTGGAACCTTTGTAAGGTTGTAAGGTAAGGTATATATGTGTATATATATGTGTGTGTATATATATATATATTATACCATACATCCATACATACATACAAACAGCACTGAACACCCTACCTCCGCCACTTTCTTCGGCGTCGATAAATATAATTAGGGCAGTGGGAGTCTTCATCAAGAATTCCCATACAGTGAGAAATTTAGCCCCTTAATGTCCAGGAGTATTTCTAAGACTGAATAAAATCGTCTGGCATCAACCAGAACTAAATCAGTAAAAGGTTAACAGATGTTCGTTTAAATATGATATGACTGCAACAACAACTGTCAACAGAGCTGAATGGTGAGTAAAACAGGAACCTCGTTCTCTGACATGATGTATCACCAGAGGCACTGTGCCATTTATCAAGGAAGGTAGACATAGGCTTCGGAAACAGACGTTGGAATGGTCTACTCTTATTTCCAGTTATGACTAAGCGTATGTAGTTGGTATGTAATTAATGTTTCTCTTCAAATGTCTCTTCCATCATAATGCAAATTGGAAAGTTTGTTTAATTTACGTATGCATGAAAAGCAGTAATTTCATGCAATAATGCCTAAATCTTTAAACGTACACGAAATCCAATACTCAAACAATATATAAAAGCAAAAATTGCAATTTTTGCCAATAATAAGTTTCATGATCTAAACTGTTTTAATTACGCGAGGTTGGAAGCCAACATGCGTGAACTGTTCACTGACACAAAAATTACTACAAGAAATCCAGTCTTGCAACACCTTGAATATTTTACCAAACCTCACCTCGTGAATTTTATATCCAATTCTTTAAAATGTGATAGGGAATACTTACATGGAGCTTTCCTTCAGTGTGAATGGTCTCTTCATGTTCGAGAAGGACCTCAACGGCTTCCACGTACTCCTCGCTGATTGCGTGAAGAAGGGCATCCTTAGTTTCCACCTGCGGAAGTTTGGAAACAAAAGACCATTTTATTGGGAGCAATGTTTTAGCATTATCCATATATTATTATTAAGAATTTCGCGTAGGGAATTTTTATAGCGATTCTCTGGTTATTATTGCCTAATCATGGGAATCCAACAATGGGACCTCATTAACAAAAGGATTAGTAAAAAGCAAAAACCTCTATCTGAAAAAATATTAATTAATAATAAACCCATTACAGATACAACAAATATTTCAATTACATTCAACGAATTTTTTACCGAAGTGGGAGTCAATCTCGACTGCGCAGTCTTCCGATACACACCTAGGTCCCCTCCTCCCACATTCTCAACCTATCCCCTACTACGACACGATTTAATGACAGCCATAAAACAAATGAAAAATAAAAATTGTACGCCGAACACAACCCCAAACAAAATTTACAAAGTGTGCGCGAACTTAATCGCGCCCAAGCTCTCCAAGCTCACAAACTTATCCATTCAAAATGGTATCGTTTCAGACTGCTTAAAAAAGGCTAGCGTACTCCCTATTCACAAAGCAGATAAAACTTCCCCCTCAAACTACAAACCCATCTCCGCCCTTCCACCCGTCAGTAAACTATACGAGAGAGGAATATATAATCAAATAATAAAATTTACATCAACACAAAATAATAAGCAATTTGGTTTACTAAAAACGCGACCAATAACCAATTAACTGCTGTATTAGAAGAACTTTATCGCAATCTGAACGACAAAAGCACCCATAATGATCGTCCTTGATCTAGCTAAAGCCTTTGACGCAGTACCTCAAAACATACTCTTAAAAAAACTTGAACATTACGGTTTCATGGAACTACACTAAAGATAGTTCCGCTCATGCTTGTCTCACAGGACACAATTTACTCGTATAGCACAGGACTCTGTTACGTCACAGCAAGCCTCAAGGAAGTAATCTGGCACCTATCTTGTTCCTCCTTTATATAAATGATTTCCACTGGTCACTAAATAATTCGTCCTGTTACCAGTATGCAGATGATACTTTAATCATAACCTCTCATGAAAACTTATTACAACCCCAAACAACCACCAACAGTGAACTCCAAAGAGAGTGTATATAACTATATATATATGGCTTAACGCCAACAAACTACCCTTAAGTATTAGAAATCAGTTTATATAGTCATCACAAAAAAGAAAACGTGCCCCCCCCTCTAAACATAAATTCAATCCCTGTTCAACGAGTGCAATTGGCGAAACTTCTGTAAATTACCCTCTTTTCAAACCCCTCATTCAGAGAGCATGCTGGAGATCTTTGCAACAAATTAGCCAAGGTCTTATTCATAATTACTAAAGTAGTAGCAGCACTCCCAAAACAAGTTCTTAAATCAATACACGTCACCATAGTATACCCACACCTTCAATACTACAATGGTGCTTACGGAAGTACGCGTCAATATTTTATGTAGTCACTGGTGGTAATGTGGAAATAATAATTTGAAAAATTCGAACAAGAAAAATGAAAGTACAGACAAAATATTTTTACGAGTTAAAAATTCTGAAACAAGTAGAAATCTACAAATTAAACATTGTCTCACATATTTTCAGATTTTTGTCGTCGTCGATTGAAACTTCCACTTTGAACTAATTAACTTCGAATCTACGATGCTTTGCTTCGTTACCACCGATCGGACCGAAATGAAAAACGGTCGTGTTAAATTCAAATGATTGGTGAAAATCCCTAAACATATTAATTGCAGCGTTATTTAATTTACATACCGGACCTGCCGGTAAAATTTGTATGAATAACCGGAGATGTTTTTCAGCTGACCTTGCTCAGATAAAGATGGTTGTGTATCTAATTCCCAGGTTATCTCAGCACAGCACGATGCGTTTCTTTTCCTGATGTAGCTGGACCAGAAAACACAACGTACGGCTGTTCTCAGATATTAGGAACTTATCAGCACAATCTAGCTAAGTTAAATGTGTTAAAGCCGAGTATCAAATTTAACAAAGATGAGGTAAGAGTTGTTACTATAGTTAGTTTACACGTTAATAGACTGATAACGATTTATGAATAAAGATAGTGCTTCAGTTGTCAAGGTCGGTTTTGACCAATACGATTAACAATTGTAAAACAGCTCTGTCCCCAAACAATTCGACTTTTATAGCTGTATAAGCTTTCTTAATATACGTTAAACGATTATCACGTTATGTAATCGAAATAGCCGTTGAAATAATTTGAACGTTGAACAACACGAATGAATGATATGAATATCTGAACCCTTAGTGACGCGTCACTTTGCTTCCAACTGGCAAATCATCTCATGCGCCTTAATAAATTTCTGAGCGCTTAATGTTTTTATATTTTTTTCATACTTTGCAGTTGTCGTGCTGCATGATTTTGCAGTATTGAAGATTATCGTGCATCGTGCAGATAGAATAGCCTACATTTTCTGCTTTCGAATTGTTTTCAGTCATTTATACATATGTACATACATACATGTCCATAAGTACTTGCATATATATATTATATATATATATATATATATATATATATATATATATATATATATATATGATACACACAGACCGTGCATGGAACAAGGAACTCTTCTAGGATAATTAAATCCACTATAGTCCGAATAAGTAATGGTAAATGACAAATACCATAGTTTTTCTTTTTCATGATGCTAGCCCACGTGGGCAACGGGTCACTCGCAAAGAGGTCCCAAAGCTGGATCCTATCTGCTTTGCAGATAGCTGGTGAAAGAAGCTATATTTTTGAGACCTCTCTGCGAGTGACCCGTTGCCCACGTCGGGCTAGCATCATGAAAAAGAAAAACTATGGTATTTGTCATTTACCATTACTTATTCGGACTATAGTGGATTTAATTATCCTAGAAGAGTTCCTTGTTCCATGCACGGTCTGTGTGTATCATAAAAAAACCTCAGGGAGCCATTCTGAGTTCATTCCCATATATATATATATATATATATATATATATATATATATGTATATATATATATATATATATATATATATATATATATATATGTGATGTAGCGGATGTCATTTTTTTCACATCCGCGGATGCGGATGCGGATGAGGATGTTTGATTTCAACATCCGCGGATGCGGATGCGGATGTCTACATTTTCATTATTTTTTAGGATATATTCGAGATTTGTTGTGTTTAACGTATATAATAAGTTATTATATAGAGAGAGCTGTAGCTATAATGTAGTATAATTGATTAATTGTACAATAATTGCTGTACTTTTCCCTGAACATATAAAATAATAGCAAGCATCTAACTAATATAGAAATCAATTAGTGAATTCGTCTGCAAATAAATTCGTTATATTTTGTTGAGTTTCAGCCACAATTAGAAACCATAATTGTGTTACCCGACCTCTTTCCCCAACCTCCACCCTTATAGAAAGAGATCTTTAATTAGCTTGATAACTATTTATATTAAGTTTAAAGTTTTATTAGGCATATTTATAAATGAGTAATTAAAATAAAGTAAACTAAGATGTTCATCGTTTAATATTCAAACTTAATTATAGGAAGGTTATGCTTAAGGAATATTAATTTTTCTGCCTTTTCTGCTGCCAGTCTGTTTCTCTTTTCATCATATATTAATCCAGCACTGCTAAATAATCTCTCGCTTGGTACGTTTGTTGGAGGACAGGCTAAATGTTTCCTCGCAAGTTTACTCAAGTATGGATAGATATTCTGCGTATTTTTCCACCAACTAATAGGATTGTCACATGCAGCCAGGCGTTTTTCTTGGTGATAGCTCTCGATCATTTTTACTACATCTTTTGACATCGCTAGGTCTCGTCATTGCTGCTTGACTCAAGAAACTGAGAGAGAGATTCTGTGATAGATTTGCTCGTTGAAGGTGTTGGTTCTGTCACTGAAACTTTTATTCTTTTGGTGGGTGGCGAAGCGACAGATTCAAGAGATTGAAGCTCTTCAACTGCTTTGCCAAGTGATGATTTAACTCGTTCTAATGTACTAGGTGAAAATAACTTAGCTTTGTAACGTGGATCTAAGTAGGTTGCAAGAGAGTAACTTCATACAAGAACAGCCTCTCGTCTTGTCGCTTGCATCACTTTTGCGCACAATGAACTAGTTCTATTAATATAGTAGAATTTGATAATTTCCGCTTATTAATGACGTTTTATCTCAACGGTCCACATCCGCACGACATCCGCAGTCCAAAGTGCGGATGCGAGAAAATGTGCGGATGTTCCGCGGATGCGGATGCGGATGTGACCTACATCACTAATATATATATACACACTATAGATGGCAACAGGTTTTACTTTTAGCGACTGTGAAATATTTTTTCACATATTTCTATCAAAACGTCCATAATAGTGCACCAGAAATCATCCAAAATGAAAAAGTTTCCTAAACTCATCACCGCTTTAACAAAGATAAATAATTAATCGAACCACATACATCAGAAAGCCAAATTACATTCTAGATTGCGCAACCAGATCCTCGTACTACACAGAACTAAACCTCTGGAATACCTTCAATCAGGAGATAAAACAATCTAGAATGTTAAAAGAACAATGAACGACAAAGGAGAGAACAATGAAAGACAAATTCATCAAATCACGCAAACCATAACACACCATTCCCCTTTCTTATTTTCATAATAATAAATTAATAAAATACAAAACGAAAATAATAAATGAAAATATAAAAGTAAATATGCTTCAGATCAAGATATCTAATCTATAAAGATATTCAATTAGCAAGGTACTTAATATTTAATGTCTTACATCCCAAGAAATAAGAATATGCAATCTTAACCGAATATCTATAATTCTATATGTATATATAAATTTATATCTGAAACTTACTACAGATAATTATATTTGTGTCTTTATCTCTCTCTGTTCCTATATCTTTGAAATTAATGTACATAACCTCATTTCCACATTATCTAATAACATTTGTCAAAGAACCCCATTCAGCCAATAAAACACAAAATTTGCCTGTAAATGGCAGTTCCATACTATGTTAGTCTATATATATGTATAGAGGACATAACTGTCCAATTTCTATATATTTATATACATATTAGTGGTGGACCGGATATCCGCATCCGCAGATATCCGCGTCATTTTAAACATCCGCATCCGCACTTCTGTCTGCGGATATTACCTCTAATAAATTATGCAATTTACAATTAAATTAGCTTATAAAGTAGCTTATAAGGCCCAGTCATGCACATTTCATGTAAAGTATTAATTATTATTAATGAACAAACAAATATATAAACCTCAAAATATAAATACGTGGTAATACAGAAAATTGAATGAAACTTGTTTCATTGAATTTTCTGTGGCTGAAACTCTTGAGAAAGTTATTATTTTTATCATGATGAAAACATTAATATTAATTTTAATTCTTATGCATTGCCTGCCATAATAGTAATATCACGAAATTTGAAAAATTATGTCATATATTCATAATTCTATATTATATTGAGAGATTAACTAAATATCCGCATCCGCATCCGCGGATATTGAACTAAAAAATCCGCATCCGCAGATGTTGAAAAACTGACATTCGGTCCACCACTAATATATATATATATATATATATATATATATATACCGGGTGTCCCAAAAAAGTGTTTACACATATTAACATTATATATAAGCACACCGGACAAAAAATTAGTCACCCCTCTCAGAATGTACCTAATAACGTGTGACGGCGCCTCTGGCCTTGATAACCGCACGAATCCGGCGAGGCAGAGACTCTACGAGGTTGTGCATGTACTGAACATCAATTTGCTGCCACTCGTTCATCAGCCGGTCCCGAAGTTCCGCCAGAGTCCGTGGGTGTCTATTCCTGCGCTTCACTTTCTGTTTCCAGCCTGAACAACACCTTCGACGCATTCAGGATTAAAGGCTTCATTGGACCTGCGATGTACTCGTCGCCTCCCATCATTGGAACAAACAAAAACGGGACTCATCGGACCAAATTACACGTTTCCAATCTGCCGCAGTCCAGTTTTTGTGCCTCTGAGCCATTTATAACGTGCCAATTTGTGACTTGCTGTTAACAGCGGCCTCTTCCGTGGTACCCTGCTCCAGATGTCCATCGCATGCAGTTCTCCTCGCAATGTCCGTTCGGAAATTGGTCGCTGGAGAACCTCATTGGTTTCTTGGAGCAATTGTTCTCTGGTTTGAAAACGATTTGCAGTTACTAGACGAGAAACATGGCGGCGGCCCCTATTATCGAGAATTGTTTTCCGGCCACAGTTACGCCGTCGATTGTCAGTTGATTGCGAACTACACCACTCTTTGTAAACTCGCTGGACAGTACGCGTTGACACACCAACAAATTGGGCTACTTCAGACATTTTGTGTCCGTGGGCTCTGCCAAACACGATGGCTCCTTTTTGCCACTGAGTAACGTCTGCCTCACGACCCATTTTGCAGACTATATCCAACACACACTTTGTTCTTCACCACCTCACGAAACAGATCTGATCCTGTGTGCTACGTCACCGCTACTTGTCACTTACCAATGCTACATCAGCGCCCTCTGTGTGACCTTGAACTTCCTACTATCGGTGCTATTAGGGGTGACTAATTTTGTCCGGTGTGCTTATATATATAATAATATATATATATATATATATATATATATATATATATATATATATATAACATGCACACTTTAGATGATAGTAATATGGGCTGATGTATTAGTATATTTATAGACTCAGTGGTGTAGTGCTGTGGGAACGCGTGGGAACGGCGTTCCCTTACTTTTTTTGGTAGACGGAACGGCGTTCCCTCACTATTTCAAATAAATCCAAACTTACTAATCTCTAACGTCATGAAATTTTAATTCCCTCCCCTAGAAGAAATATGAGAAAGAATCATTAACTGCTTCATTTCTTTTAGCTTCGACTGAGGCAATGCTAGCCTATAAAGATCTGGTGAAACAGTCACCACGGCGTACCAGTTAACTTTTTTTTAGTTAATCATTCCAGTTGTTAGCTATTTTTATTGATCGTACTGGATGTCGTATATCTAATGACACTGGAAATACTGCATCTTCAACCTTGGAATATATCCTAATATCCAGTGCATATGACCTCAAAATATCACTGAAATTGGTCAGATTTCAAAAGATTTCCCGGGGGGCTTACAGTGCCCCCGGACCCCCAACTGTATGGGCTCGCCGCGCTCGCCATTGTCCCCCCCGCATCTGAGTAACACTTTCAAAATGCGTTCCCTCACTTCTTTATTTAGCACTACACCACTGTTTATAGTACTTAGTAATAGTAGTATAGTAATGTTGTATTGTACTTAAATAACAGTAGTATCCCTTGTTACAGGAAATGGCGGCATTACAGTTATCGTTTGAGCAACGTAAGTGGATTCTGAAGCACTACTGGAAGACGGAGAATGTGGCTGAGGTACAGAGACATTGGAGAAATGAGTTTGGAACATTACCACCATCACGGGTAACAATTACAAGATTACGTGATAAGTTTGAGACTGACGGAACAGTGCAAAACGTCAACAAAGGCCGATCTGGAAGACGTCGCACTTCAACTGACAATGAAAGTGTTGAGACGATCCAGATCGTCGAAAAGAATTTGGTGAGTGGTTTTTGCACACGTGTGATGAAAAATAATCTTTTTCTGATTTCATTGTTTGGTCCGATGAAGCGACTTTTAAACTTAATGGTACTATCAATCGACACAACTGTGTGTACTGGGCCACCGAAAATCCAAACGTAACAGAAGGACGAGCACTTAATCAACCAGGAGTGTCAGTGTGGTGTGGTCTGTCTTCCAGAGGACTGATAGGGCCATTTTTCTTTGAGGACACTATCACAGGTGCTGCTTACTTATCAATGCTGCAAGACAACATTGTACCTTCAATCAGAGCTCTTTTTTTGGAAGAAGAAGTGTTACTTTCAACAGGATGGCGCGCCACCACATTACCACAATGACGTCAGAAATTTTCTCAATGTTTGTTTTCCTAGAAGATGGATAGGACGTAGGGGATGTACGGAGTATCCACCACGATCTCCTGACTTAACACCCTTAGACTTTTACTTGTGGAGCACTCTGAAGAACACTGTGTATGCTGAAAAACCAAGGACACTACAGGCCTTGAGACACGAAATTGAAATAGCCTGTGCCAACATTCCACTCCGAACAATCCGAACAGTATGCCGATCTGTTGCGCGCCGTTGTCAAGAATGTATTGATGATAGTGGCGGACATTTTGAACATTTAAAACATTAAAGTAAGCAGCACAACCATGAAGGTATTGACGCTGCTGGCTGATATTTCGAACATTTAAACATTAAAGCAGCCTATTTGCTATCTATTTACTATCCGCCTACTTTGCTTATTGATATATTGTATGTTAATATGATGTATAAACATTTGTTTGGGACACTCGGTATATACTGTGTATATATATGATGCAAACCCACAAGGAAAAAGAAAAATGATTCCAAGGCCTTTCGTGTATTCAGAAGTACACCTCGTCAGGGAATGGACGAGGTGTACTTCTGAATACACGAAAGGCCTTGGAATAATTTTTTTCCTTGTGGGTTTGCATCATTCATTCATTTCACGTGTCTAATTGTGAAATTATATATATATATATATATATATATATATATATATATATATATATATATATATATATATATATACCGTCAGTGGCGCTTATAAGTATTCGAACAGAGAAACATTAGTTATATTTTGTATTCGTGATTATGAAAAGTTTTAAAAAATTGGTTCAGCTCCAACATATAATGAAAAACATTAAAGAACTTGAGGAAAATAAAAAAAAAAGTTAAAATGAAAAAGTTTTCATACATTTATTTACAAAATTATTTAATACTTTGTGTGTCCACATTTTGCTTGTATGACTTCAGTGATTTGTTTTGGTTATTTTTCTATATCGTTTTAACATCTCCCAGTTTAAATTTTAGCCCATTCTTCTAAGAAAGATTTTTGCAGTTTATTCAGATTCGAAGGGTTTCTCTTGCGGGCAGATTTTTTTTTTTTAATCAAACCATAAAATCTCGATTAAATTGAGATCTGGGCTTTGACTGGTCCACTCGAGAAACTTGAAATTCTTTTGTTGAAGCTATTTCATAGTGCTGTTACTTTACTTTTATGTTTTGGATCGTTATCTTGTTGCAGTACCCAACTGCGACCCATTCGCAACTCAAGATTCCATTCATGACAAGCTTTCCTGGACCAGAAGCACTAAAGCATCCCCAAAGAAGCAAACTACCATTACCAAGTTTAATTGTATGAAGGATGTTATTTTCCTCGAATACAGTATTTGATTTTTACCAAACATACCGTTGCTCGCTGTTCCCGAAAATTCAATTTTGGTCTCGTCTCACCAGAGAACTTTCTTCCACAATGCAAATCCATCGTTTTGATGATCCTTGGAGTACATTAAACGAGCTTCTTTGTGCATTTTTCGTAGCAGAGGTTTTCTTTGTGCAACTCTTCCATGCAGAGCATTCTTTCTCAGTGTACGACGTACAGAAGAGGAATGGACATTGATCTTTGTCTTAGTGTTTGGCAATTATCACCTGCAGTCAATCGTTGATTCACAATAGCCATCCTTTCAATCCGTCTAGCTGTAAGTTCTGAAATCTTACACAGTCGTCCACACCTTGGTCGAGTTTTGATTGTTCCAAAGCCTTTCTATTTCTTTATAACTGCAGCAGCCTTCGTAAATGGAATTTGAAGTTCTTCCCCTATCTTCCTATAACTCTCTCCAGACTCGTGTGCAGCAATAACAGATGTCTTCAGATCTGTAGACGGCTTTTTACCACGACCATCCATTGCTTACTAATGGCTTGTACAGTCATCCGTCTTCCATGAAGATGCAAAAAGAAAATCTATAATTCATACTTGCCAACAGCAAGTACTAATCAATAGTCTAGCAACAGTCTAATCAATAAACAGCTAATTACTGATAAAAATTTTAAATTGTTTAAGCCAAAGGTGGCCACACAAAGTATTAAATAATTTTGTAAATAAATGTACGAAAACTTTTCCATTTTAATTACTTTTATTTTCCTCAAATTCTTTGACGTTTTATATTACATATTGGAGTTGAACTAATTTTTTTATTTGTTTTATCTCTATTTTTCCAAACTTTTATTTTTAACTTTTCATAACTATCTTATGCATGGTACAAAAGATAAGTACGAATATAACTGAAATATTTCTCTGTACGAATACTTATGAGTCCCACTGTATATATCGTGTATTTATTTATTTATATATATATATATATATATATATATATATATATATATATATATATATATCAGTCCTTCTATCCAGTGTGACGGTAACACGTGTTTCGATCGAAGTTCTAATAAAAGTGGTATTATAGTGGAATTACAGCGTATGTCATAAAAAAGTAAAATAAAAAGCGAATTAATCCATGAAGTGTTTTTTTCCGAGTGTTTCATTTGAAGGAAATTAGTTGCCCATTTATAGGTTGAAACAATACCTACGACTATCCCCCAACTATCCTCCGCGGCTACACTCCCGGGCACCAGAGAGAATATACAACGCACCACAGTCCCCATTCCCCAGACTAACGGAGAAAACTTTCCCTTACTCGATTCGAGTCAAAATCCTCTACCCTTCACGCTATCCTTTTGAATCAGATTTCGCTTTTTATTTTCTATAAATAACACGGAAATGGATAATAAATTTATACAATGCTGCAATTTCTGCAACAATGCAACAGATGATTTTAAAGCAATTAGATGTTATTTCTGCCAATTCCTTCTCGACTTCAACTGCCTGAAGTGGAGAGACGAAGATATCTCTCTCATAACAAGTGCCAAGCAACTGAATGGAGTGAAGTACTTTTGCGAAAGATGTATGACCGAAATAAACTCATTTACGATTTATAAAGCAGAGAGAGACAATGAAGAAAAAGCCAAAGAAAAAATTGTTAATGACGTGCAGAAAAAAACAAGAGGAGACGAAGAAAAATGAAGCAGAAGTAAAAAGAATACCGACACACACAGAGGGCGAGACTATGAATGAAAGAGAGGCACAAAAATTAATACAAGTTCAAACGGAGGACACTAAGTAAATAGCAAAATACAAGAAGGCAACCTTGAAAATAGACTGAAGTTATCTCCAAATGAGGAGCTCAAACAACCATGAAAATACAAAGGTCTCGAGTAAAATTGGGAGTGGAACTGCATGCAGATACTCTGTAAGAGGCAATTGCAGATAAGGGAGCACCCCACTATTTGAAAATTCTACTATAATAATGGTCACTGAGAATTCGGTGGCAGCGGCAAATTCTAACACTCCGCCGTTTACGAGAATTACGCAAGACTTGGGGCCTGAAAATATGGAAAAACATGCTACTATCAAAAAAAAAAAAAAAAAAAAAAAAAAAAAGTATACAAATCGCGAACCAAATCTTTTCAACATCGCTGACACATTACAGCTACTGAGCATCATACAGCACATGTAGTCGACAAAAGTGAGAACCCCCGAGCCGAACCGTTTCCTGGCAAGAAGCTACCAGAATAAGTAAGCGGAAACGGATCTTTCTCGGAGAACCATAGGGCTACAAAACACACGACACTGAAGGATAATGAATTTGGAATATACAAGGGGCAACGCAAAACTAAGAACAAAATATTGTACTGGCTAATATTCAGGAGCTAAAACCGAACCACTTGCTAAACAAAGTTTCATATCTGAAGGGATTTGTGGATGAAACAAGGGCTGACATCGCATGCCTCACAGAAACAAATCTTACAGATTGTTAAGGAGACTGTGAAAACTGCGAATACTGCATAGATAAGAAATAAGAACAGGAAAATGTAAAGGTGACTGTGCCACATACGTACGTGAGTTACATGGCAGAGACGATAAGTAAATCAAACAGCTTCGTAGAACTCTTAGCAGTAAAAATAGGAAAACTAAACGTGGTACTTATAGTCATCTACTGTACAGACCTCCGAACATTCCAAATGCAAAATTCTCGGATGTCATTGCTGATATGAGGAACCTAATAAGTCCTTACACTCCCCATCACCCAATATAATACTCCGCAGAGATTTTAGTTTCCGATTTATAAAATACAAAAAGGTGGGAAGAAATATTTCTCTCTTCCCATTATATATATATATATATATATATATATATATATTATATTATATATATATATATATATACACCAGGGCAAGGGGAACACAAGAGAAGATTAAGAACAGGAAAAATTTTGGTCGCTCCAACAAACGAATTTATGTCAACACAAGAGATAACAGATAACACCAGAAAAAATAACTGTCTAAATATGGTATTCACCTTCATTGATAATATAAAAATAACCCCAACTATTATATCTCAGACCACAACATAATAGAGATATCAACTGATATGGTAACAGCCTTAAAAGAAAATACTCATACTGAAGAACGAAGCAAATCTGAGATTTTTAACTTCAACTGCAAGGCTATAAATTGGTAGGAAATCAGATCCCACAGGGCCCAGTTAGAATGGAAAACAGTTTTACAGGATAAAATAACCGAAGAAATGCTAACAACCTTGGAAGAAAAGACGAAGTTTTAGAAAAATGTGTTCTAAAAGCACAGCCAAAAGGAAAGAGGAATTTTTTCGAGAGAAAAGCGAACAATATTACACAAAAGAATGAGAGTAGTTGCGAAGTTAATTAATTGCACAGACAACAATACCAGGGAAGTAATACAAGAAAAACTGGAGAGATTGTTATGCGAAAAGGAAAACAAGAGCGCACGCCACTATCGGACTTTAGGGAAAGGAAATAATGAACCAACCGACGATTTAAAAAAATATCTGAAACATTGAGAGCCCATTACGAATCAGTTTTCGGTACCCCAAAAAGTAACAAAGGTGGTACCTGACAGAGGTGTATTCTTTGGAGAGAAATTAGGAGAATATATAACAGATTTTTATTTTACAGCAGAAGACATAGCGCGAGCTATAGAACAAAATGAAATGAAGAGGATCCATGGACACGGGGGCAGTACCGAGCATCTTGAAAAGAGCGAACAGTGTTCCTATGTATAAAGGAGTGGATAAATCTCAAGCAAAGAACTATAGACTACTGTCACTGACATCCTTCCTATCTCGCCAAAATATCTGAAAGAATAGTTCGAGAGAAAATCTATGACTTCTTGGAGACACTAGAAAGATTCAATGAGAACCAGCATGGATTCCGATCAGAAAGATCAGGCCTTTCACAACTAGTAGAGCACTATAACAATATCCTAGACACACTTGAAAGCAATGAAAACTACGATGTCATATACACGGATTTTGTTGAAGCGTTCGACGAATGTGATCATGGTATAATAGCACATAAAATGAAACACATGGAAATAACAGGCAAAGTGGGAAAATGGTTCTACAATTTCCTCAGAGCGTCTGCAGGTTGTAAAAATTCAAGGTATAGAATAGGAAGTACGCAGCTCAGTACCACAAGGAACAGCAATAGCCCCACTCCTCGTCATTTTCATGGTAACGGAGAAAGACAGTGAAGTAACCAACAATAGTACAGTAACATCTTTTGCAGATGATGCAAAAATCAGCAGAAAAATCAGTAATGCAAAAGAGATGGGGGCCCAACAGAGGGACACGAACAGAATATACAAATGATCAGGAGACAACATAAATTTTAACATCGAGAAATTTCAGCTCTTGAGATATGGAAGAAACGAGGAGCTGAAACAGACAGCATATTATGCCCCAGATACACAGGAAATTCAGAGAAGCAAGAAAGCAATAGATTTAGGGGTTATAACGACCAACGATGCGAAATTTGAGACACAAAATCAGATAGCAATAAACAAAACGAGTCGCGGAACAGGTACTGAAAACCTTTAAATGAAGGGACAAGAGAGTTGGGAGTTATAATGACCAATGATGCGAAATTCGTGACAAAATCGGGTAGCGATAAACAAAGCAAATAGAGTAGCGGTTTGGGTACTAAGAACTTTTAAAAGAAGGGACAAGACAGTAATGATCCCCCTGCTAAAAACAATGATCATACCAAAACTTGAATATTGCTCAGTCTTGACGTCCCCATATAAAAAGAAAGAAATTAATAAACTAAAAGAAATTGGAAGAAATTTCACAGCGAAGATTGATGGTTGCAAAGAACTCAACTACTGGCAAGGACTGCGTAAATTAAACCTACAGGGTGTCCACATTGAAAGGTAACAACTTTGAAGCATCATAATTATGTTGAATGTTGAAACTTGCACAGATACAACATCATGTAACTAAGTTTCTGCTTCTTGTGTTTCAGATTGAATGTGTGAATGTTGAAGCTGAAGGAGCGCATCACGGCGGCGGTGGCCTCCGTCAAACCTGCGATGTTCGAAAATGTGTGGAGGGAATTGGAGGACCGTTGTGACATAGTTCGTGCTACGAATGGTGCGCATGTCGAATGTTTATCCTAATATACATTTACCAGATGAAACTTGAGCATATCGGCTATGGGTTATGCGCATACTAATCTGTTCATATTATTCAATAAAAATATATGGCGCATCAACAGTGGAAAATAGGGAGGGTAGAATGTGTAGTGTTCCCAAACTAAAGGCAAGAAAATGGATACGCACAGCTCTAAAGGAAAATAGCTTCGTTGTCAAGGGGTTAAGACTATTCAACCAGCTTCCGAAGGAGATCAGGAACATTACTGGTGTCAACGTAGAATTCTTCAAAAGAAGACTAGACGCCTGACTCAGGACGGTACCAGATGAAACGGTTGTGCCTGGCTACATGCGATGGAGATCGCGAGAGCACCTTGCTCCTCCACCAGGCCAGGCCTAGAGGTGGGGCCACCAGCTTGACCTTCGTGTGAAGAGAAAACAACGCATGGAACTGCTACGAGGTTACGAGATATGTGTGTTCATGTTATGTATGTATATTTCTTGTTGCACCTGATGTATATCCTCAACATACATAAATAGAATAATAAATTTTATTATTATTATTATTATCAGCAGCATAATTTCATATGCTGATAATACCCAAATTAGAATACTGCTCGGTCCTAACTTCCCCATATAAAAAAGAAGACATTAGACAGCTGGAGGGGATCCAAAGAAGCTTCACAGCCAAGATCAATGGGTGCAAAGAACTAAATTACTGGGAAAGGTTACGAGAACTAGACCTATATTCACTGGAAAGGAGAAGAGAGAGATACACCATTATTTACACTTGGAAAATAATGGAGAAACGAGTCCCTAATCTTACTCTGAATCCCATAACTCCCCAAACAACGATGGAAAGTAGAAGCGGTAGACTGTGTCGTATTCCCAAATTGAAGGCGAGACAGGGAACATCCTTAACCCTGAAAGAAAATAGTTTTGTAGTGAGAGGACCAAAACTGTTTAATCAGTTGCCCAAAGACCTAAGAAACACGAAGGGAGTTGCAGTGGAAATCTTCAAAAGAAGACTAGACGCCTGGCTCAGAACAATCCCCGATGAGCCGGGCGTACCTGGCTATGTGAGGTGGAGAGCGCAAGAATCCAACTCACTACTTCACCAGGCCAACTCGAGAGGAGGGGCGACAAGCTTGACCTTCGCGAAATGAGAAATCATCACGCAGAACCTTTGTAAGGTTGTAAGGTAAGGTATATATATACACTCTCTTCTTGTTACCCCCGTAATGTATATCCTGTACATGTACACAAAACAGTAAAATGAAAATTAAAAATTGTTATCATCATTACGATCATTCCCATTCGTGGTCCGCAAATGAAAATGCACAAAAGTGAAAATCCCCCTTTGACAAAAGGAGTCTCCTGATTTGAGAAACAATGTCTCACTCGCTGAAAAGGCACCAAATGAAAATGGCTAACATTTCCTAACCTAACTTAATTTAACGTCCCCTAACCTAACATTTGCCTGACCTGTTGTAACCTTAGTTAACCTTACCCAGACCAAAGTGGGAAAGTTGTGGGTAGGAAAGCGAATGACATGACGTGAGAATAGACCAATTTCAAAATGCCTCCTTTGAAAATCTTTCTTGCGTACATTTGCATTTGCGGACCACGGATGGAAATGGGAATGGCATCGAATGGGATGACACCATCATTACTTAATAATAGAATTACTTCCAATTTACTATCATTCCCATTCCTATTCCCATCCGTGGTCCACAGATGAAAATGCACAAAATGAAAAATCCACATTTGAGAAAAGGGTTTCTTGATTTGAGAAACTGTTACTTCATTCCCAATCACGGTAAAGACGCCAAATGGGAATAGCTTATATTTCGTAACCTAACGTAATTTAACTTAAACTAACCTATCGTAACCTACCCTAAGTTAACCTAACCTCGACCAAAGTGGGAAAGGCCGTGGATGAGAATGAGAATGTCATGAACTGGGAACCGACCGATTTGAAAATCACTCCTTTGAAATTCTCACTTCCGGCTTTTTCCACTCATGGGCGCGAAATGAAATGAGAATGACATTAAGTGGGATCATACCTTATAAAATCAATGCGTTCAGTATTCCATATTTTCGTTGCCATTTTTACCAATAATTTCTAAAATTCCTCTTTAGTATTAATTAATTTTCATTCAAATATTTGAATAGCGCAGCGAGAGAAGGGTATACGAGACAAAATCGGCGAAACGTGCTTTCTATTTGAAAAGACATCTTATTCTTCCCTCTATCACCTCCAATTGGCAGATATTCCACTGTTTCCACTCACAAAATGGGATATCTGCCAATTGGAGGTGATACTGATAGACTCTACAGTGGTTCTTAACCTTTTTACTACCATGCCCCCTCTAGGAATTGGTCCTTCCCTCCACGCCCCCTTCAATCAAAATAACATTCTCAATAACTTCTCAATATTAGCCCATGCTCTCGTTAAGAGAATAACAAATACAATTAGAGAAATTCCTGTTTCTAGGGGGGCGCGCCCCCTAGAAACAGGAATTTCTCTAATTGTATTTGTTATTCTCTTAACGAGAGCATGGGCTAATATTGAGAAGTTATTGAGAATGTTATTTTGATTGAAGGGGGGCGTGGAGGGAAGGACCAATTCCTAGAGGGGGCATGGTAGTAAAAAGGTTAAGAACCACTGTGATAGAGGGAAGAATAAGCTGTCTTTTCAAACAGAAAACGCATTTCGCCGATTTTGTCTCGTATCCCCTTCTCCCGCTGCGCTATTCATTTATTAAACGAATTATGTTAGCCTCATACGCAAATTTAATTTTAAATATTGTTTACTTTTGCTTTAATTTACAATAAAAATTTTAATTACAAATAGCTGAGCGAAACTAATTATCAATTTTCAAAAATTTAATAGACTAATAAATAATGATATGACCAGTATGTTACTGCAGTTTGTTTAACTACAAACAATTAGTTTAATATTTAATACCCTATATAATGTAGATTTTTCAACTAAAATAACGTAAAATAAATTTAGCCACTTTTATTGACAGATTCCATAAAAGTAATTAAAAAAGTTAGACTCTTCTGCTTAATTAACTTTTATGGTTAAAAGTCCAAATCTTTTATTAAGTAGCAGAAAAATCACACACTCACACACACACAGTATATGTATATATATATACAGTGCCCGCGAAAAGTATCCGATCACTCAAGAAAATACAATATTTTCTCTTGATATTCAGAGACACGTAATTCACTTTCTATTTGTTCTAGCGACATCTGGTAACTTTGAGGTTGCTCGCTGATATGAGAGCTATCCAACGCATTCTCAAATTAGTGTTCTGGTAGCCTTCGTTGCGGGTGGCTGTGTCTCAAATTTGTCAGATTTCACTGTTTGTGTAAATTTCTTGATATTTTTTTTTTTTTTACAGAAAGTGGTGTAAATAAAATTTATATATAATGTGTGCTAAAAAACAACTTAAGAGTGATTGTCGTGGTGCTATTGTTGCTTTGCATGCATGGGGAAATCACAGAGACAGATAGCTAAGGAATTAAACATATCCCAAAGTACCGTTAATTTATGGGTTTCACGGGCTAAGAACAATGGTGGCCTAACCACGCCAGTCCCTAAAAAACGATCTGGCAGACCGAGAAAAACAAATTCGCGAACAGACAAACTTATGAAACGTTTAGTATTGAAAAACCCAACAATAACTGCGAAAGAAATAAAATTTAATATGAATAATTTGTTATCTGGTGTTTCTGAACGAACTATCCAGGAGCGGCTCCAAAAAGAACTCGGATTACCATCTCGCCATGCTGCTAAGAAACCGTTCATTAATGAAAAAATGCGTAAAAAACGTGTCGCATTTTGTAAAAAATACATTCATTGGACTGTTGATGACTGGAAGAAGGTTTTATTTAGCGATGAGTCGACATTTTTGACATTCAGAAGTTGTCCAAAAAAGGTTCGCCGGCCTATTGGCTCAAATAGGATGGACCCTAAATACACCCTAAAGACAATGAAACACCCTCCAAGTGTGATGGTTTGGGGTTGTTTCGGTTACTATGGGCGTGGAAACTATATTTTCTTCCGAAGAACACAACTATGAATGGTGCACGGTATTTAGCAATGCTACAGGATAAACTTCCAATGGCAATGGCAATCCAAAGGACAAAAACATACATGCATGATAGTGCACCATGTCACAGGGCCAAAATAGTGACAAAATGGATTACTGACAATAAATTTGATATTTTGGATTGGCCTGGTAATAGTCCAGATCTCAATCCGATAGAAAATCTGTGGCTAATAATAAAAAATAAGGTTGAATGCCACGACACTGGCTCAGTCGAAAAATTAAAAGAGGCCATCAAAAAGGTATGGTGCAAGGAAATATCAGTGGAAGTTTGTCAAAACTTGATTAAATCCATGCCAAAACGTCTAGAACAAGTCATCCAAACCAAAGGACAGATGACAAAATACTAATATAAGGTTAGTATACATTTAAACATTGTTTTTTATGTAAAAAATACAAATTTCAAGGGTGATCGGATACTTTTCGCGGGCACTGTATATATATATATATATATGAAAATTATTTCACGAAAGTAAGCGCTTGAGCACCATTTTGTGTTTCCTTTCCTTCGTGGTTTTATTCATCATATATATATATATATAATATATAAAATGTGTGTGTGTGTGTGTGTACACTCTAAAAATACAGCAGTTTTACTTTTAACACAATACATATACTTCTTGGAGATACGATAAGTAAACGCAGGCAATCGATATCTTGAAACGTTTCCACATGCTTCAATGAATTTTGGACACGTTGCGGTATCGATGCGACCACATTTTGGAACGATATGGTTCAAATTATGTCGAAGTACAGTCAATATTTCCTGCAGATTTGATGCAGATGCGAGAGGAGGGCTCATTTTCCGCGAGTGACGATCAAGATACTTCCAGACGACCTGAAAAGAATTCATATCTGGACTACTCGGGCATCGAGGAAGAACTCCTAACACGCGTGTCTTTTCCAGTGATTAGTGTATTGTGAGTTACGTGTGACAGGATCCACAGTCTTCTTGCAAAATGTGTGTTTTAAACTACAACTTTCGTGATGAAACATTGGATAAAAAACATGTCTCGAGGTTGAATACATTTTCTTGAAATTCAGACGTCTCTCGACAAATACCATGTCTGATTTTTTATTGTATGTTCCAATATTTTTTATTTTTATGTGCCCATTTTTTTACACACACACACACACACACACACACACACACACACACACACAGCAAAATTTTACATTATTTCAAGATATTCTTCATTGCCATTATATATATATATACGAGTATATATACACCTTGCTGGTTAACCTTGGTTTTGCTTCGTCAGAATGAACAATTCGGGCGGAGGCAAAACCCACAGGGAAAAAGAAAAAAGAAATTATCCCAAGACCTTTCGTGCATTAAGCAATGCCTTGGAATATTTTTGTCTTTTTCTTTGTGGGTTTGCATCATTCGTTCATTTTACATGTTTAAGTGTGAAATTTATCCCATATATATGTATATGTATGTTATTGTGTTCTTGGTTGTGTTTCGTATAGCAGAAAGTACTCTCGATGATGATGACCTGAAGACGTCGTCTCTATGTCTGGCTTCTCCGGGCTCATAAAATTAAAGTGCGATATTTAAGGGATCGCCTTGGACAAGAGAAACTCGTTGGCAAAATTTTTCTCTTTACTTGAATTAAGAGTGCTTTTGCAGTTGAAATTAATTTAATCGAATGTCAAGTCGATTGGATCGACTTTAAATCAAAGTTACGTTACTTCTAAATTATATCAAATCTCTAGTGGATAGACACGGATTCTCTCTACCGTTGCCTAATTTATCTCGAGACTTCTTAACACGACTCGAGCCCTGTACGGATTAATTCTCTACTTAATCGGGAGACTCGTGACTAACGTTGCTTATTCTAATATCGTCTATTTGCTTCTCCCTTATTCTCTCTATTCGGATTGGGCCTTGCAGCCGCAGCCTTGAGTTCCGAAATTCGCGCTGTGTCGGAATCTGGCGTATCGGAATCGGAATTTCAGGGTGCTTAGCCCCTTCTCTTATATGAGGCGCTCCGTGCCAGATGTTCGTAAGCGCCACCCCGGGCTAAAACTCGTTTTTTGTACCAGCGTGAAGCTCAGTTCCCATACTATTCAATGTTGAGATAATTCGAAAGCTATAAATTTCATATAAACATCTTTGCGCTATCTTCAATGGTTCAAGAGATACAGTCTAATATTCATTCCCCAACTTTAACTGCGTTTTCTGGCGTTTTTTATTTTTGGCGCTTATGAACATCTGGCGCGGAGCGCCTCAAATTCGAAAAAACGTAAGTCCTCTACGTCACCGCACGAGGTGCGTGTGACTTCTGTTTAGAAGGAAATCACGAGTGAATACGTCACCAACGCGTGACTTCCATTTTTGGTAGAAGAGATTTACCAACACGAGGTGTTTACGTCACTTAGCGTGTGACTTCTGTTTGGAAGGAAATGCTGAATGAATAATATAATTCTTAAAATAATCTAAACCCTTTGTGTTGCCAGGGCATGGCTCTACTTCAATGATGAATATGCAAAATATGCCAATTGTATGGAATTAATTAAACTCTTTGTACTAATGAGGCGTGGCTCGATGTAAACAGAATAAGTTCCCTGTGAACTTGAACTTGAGGTTCATGAACTTGAACTTTAGGGACCTTGAGGGAATTAATATAACAGCCATAATATATATATATATATATATATATATATATATATATATATATATGGGATGCACCCAACATCAAATTTGCTGAATACTAAATATTCGGCATGTGATACTCAGTCAAATATCTTAATTCACGAAACCGAATATTCGGTCTGAAAATACCTAATATACATGTCATGACAATACAAAGTGCTTAATTTTAATTATAAAATGAAAAAAAATTTCGGGCTTCAATCTAGATGACATCCTATCTATTGTTTCTTAATTAATTGCTGGTTAACTCATTACGCGCGGACGTGTGCATGTTTATACGTTTAACTATATACAGGGTGGTCCAAAAGTCCTTATCTATTTTGTTGAAATAATGATATTTCTATTTTATTTTCTACAAGCCATAGATGATGATGGATGTACAAGAACGTGTGATGGCAGTAACACTACGTTTCCAAGGGAAAAAGTGCAAAACAATTCGAGAAAAATTCGAAAGATTTCACAAACCAGGAATTACAGGTAAAGCAATTCGCGAGCTGGTCAATAAATTTAAAAGAACACGATCTGTTCATGATGAGGCAAGATCTGGACGTCCAGGTACCTATCAAGAAAATGTCGAATTGGTAAGAGATGCCTTTGAAACAAATCCTAGAATTTCAACTCGCACAGCATCACGTAGATTGAGCAGTCCCGTAGCCAGGACTTCCAAAGGGGGGAGGGCGGAGTCGAAATTGTAGAAAAGTAGATCTTTTGGTGTAACGACTTAGTCACTGCGGAGGGGGTTTAAAGTAATTAAGTTTAGAGTAGTTTGTGAAGTTTATAAAAAAATTGCAAGTGTTTATTTACTAAATGATGTTATATATATTATATCACATCATAAGTTATAACTATGGTTATAAAAATTGACCGTTCATGTCAAGGGGGGTCGTTCGACCCCCAACCGCCCCTGGCTACGGGCCCGCTGAGCATACAAAAAAACGACTGTTTTAAGGATTTTAAAATCAATATTAAAAAAGAAAAGTTACCATATTCAAGTTCTACACGAATTACACGAAGAGGATTATCCAAGACGAGCCGCCATGTGCACAGAATTGATTGAAAAAATTCATACCGAAAACTTATTAAACCACATTCTCTTCAGCGATGAGGCGACATTCCACACATGCGGAAAGGTTAATCGACATCATTGCAGTATCTGAGCTAGTGAAAAACCAACCGAGTTCTACGAATGGGAGAGATTCTCCTAAGTTACAGTAATGTCTGGTTGGGTATGACAATATCGAAGATTTATGGACTTTTTTCTTTGCAGAAGGTACGGTAACATGGCCAAGTTATCTTGAAATGCTTCAACAGTTTCTTGAACCCCAGCTTCGTTCAGATGACATTCTCGACACTGTTGTCTTTCAACAAGATGGAGCTCCATGTAACTAGGCAAACATCGTTCGGGCGTACCTTGATGAGCTCTTACCAAATCGCTGGATTTAACACCATTAAACTTCTTTGCGTGGGGCGTTATAAAGTCTGAGGTTTACAAAACAAGAGTTACAGACCTGCAGGATCTGCGAACCCGCATTGCCGCAACAGTTGCTGAAATAACCCCAGAGATGCTTGAGGATGTGTTCCGCAATGCAGTGGACAGATTTGAGATTAACAGACACTGATGGTGCTCACGTCGAATCTTAGACGAAAGCTTGATAAGTAAATATACATGTTACCACATTTTTATCCTAAAATACTATTATTTCAGCAAAATAGATAGGGACTTTTGGACCACCCTGTACATTGATGGACCACCCTGTACATTGATGAACGTTTGAGGCTGTTGAAACTTTGCGACAGATTCTGAGTGGAAGCCAGAGTTTCTGTTCCTTGTAATAATCATGTTTATTTAAATCCTCATAAGACTTGTGATAGCTCGTTAATGATGCTTATATTTAATGTGTGTAATTAATCAGTCTATTGTCTTTATAAATATGTGAATTTTTCGTAATTATGCTGTGGCTACTTAAGTGTTTTGAATAGTGTCAATTTCTTGTGAAGATTGAGAGCAAAGAGGATACTTGGGATAAAATTTAACTACGCTTAACAAAACATAAGTAGCAATTTTTCACTTTCAATTTTTAATTTAATATTTATTTGCAATACATTGGTATTGAATCCTTCTTTGAGGTAATGACCATGCCAGACACACGATCCTGATTTATTTCGTGCTTAAGTACTACTTTAAGAAGAAAATAATTGGGACATTTATGATCACCGAACCTTAAAGGCTTCATTCAGTCATTAGAGAAATGAAGCCTTAGACGTTCAGCTTTATTCTATTGTAGAATATATTGGATTCAATAGGGTTATGCGGGTAGCTTTTCCTAATTATAAGATGCCAGGTAAGAATTATTTTTCGTATAATACGAGTATAATACCAAATATTCACAATACATTATTTAAAAAAGTAAAGAATCGAGTTTTGAATGAAAATTATATTTCTCTGACTACCGATAAATGGACAGCTGGTACGGCTAATACTCCGTTCTTTGGTATAATGGGTCACTGACTTACAGAGGACTCCATTCACCAAAAAACAGTTCCTCGAATTGCATATTTACCAGAAACTCATTCTGATCGTAATATCAATGAATTGTTGCAAATTGGGATAAAATGTTTTGAATGGTGGCGAGTATCCAATAAAGTGGATTTCAATCGCATTCTTCTTTTATACTTACAGTACAACTCTATATTGGAGACTCGATTTTAACACAAAAATCAGTTAAAGATATTCTTCCAACATGCAGAAGTACTGTCAGTCATTTCCACCACTCATTATCAGCAATGACAAAACTACATACTTCACAGGAACAATTGAGAGTACGAAAGCATAAACAACTGAAAGATGTTGTAACACGATGGAGTACTTCTTACTTCATATTGGAGGGAATGTTAGAACCAAATAGGCTGTTGCTGCATACACAGCTGATAGCACAATTATCCAAAGTTTGAGAATATTACAAAAGAATGTAGCAAATGGGGAATAAAAAAGTGCAGATATCATCCCTGCAATACTTGCTCTGACATTATTCTTAGAAAAGGCCTTGACTGGTACTTCTACCAGTAGCACAAGTAAATATACTATTATTGTTACCATGACTGAAAAGTTAAATAAATCAATGAAAAAAGGTGAGACACATCTGTTTGAATAACAAACTGTTGTCTGTTTCAACCTTCTTAGATCCTCGATTCAAGATAGTTTTAGAAAGTTGATGAAGTCATCTTAAGGCAGTGGGTGGTGGAGTTAACCCTCATCAGGAACCATGGGGTAAAGACGTTGAAAGAGACGACATTATTGGTTAAAATTTCTTAAATATCAAATATAATATTTCATTCATGTCATTGTTTTCCGAGGGCCACTCAATATATTTTGCCCCCACCTATTTTTTTTCTTTCCAAGTTTCTTTGTAAGTTCCAGAAATTTTGTACACAAATAGTTACATACCTTTTTTAAAAGTTTTTAGTTTTTCACATAGTCTCCATCCTTTTCTACGGCTTTCCACCTCGAAACAAGGGCCTTTATTCCTTGCTGGTAAAAGTCCGCTGGGTTCCGCTGGAGCCACCTCTTAACCTCCTCAACAACCTCATCGTCACTGAAACTTTCTTCCACGAATAGCATCCTTCATTGGCCCAAACAAATGGAAGTCTGAAGGTGCCAGATCTGGGCTGTATGGAGGGTGAGGTAACATAGTCAAGCGCATTTTTGTGATGGCCTCTCTTGTTTGCAAACTATTGTGTAGTCTTGCGTTATCGTGCAAAAGAAGCACGTCTTCCAGTTTTCTCTCAGGTCGAACTCGCTTTATACGTCTCTGGAATCTCTGTAGGGTAGCAATATATGCCTCTGAGTTGATTGTGTGTCCTTTCTTCTTAATTTCCACCAGACTCACCCCTTTCTTGTCCAAGATGATGGTGGCCATAACGTTTCCTGCAGAGGGAGACATTTTGAACTTTTTCTTGCGTGGGGAGTCTGCGTGATGCCACTCCATGGATTGACGTTTTGTTTCAGGTTCAAAGTGGTGTACCCAATCTCATTCCCAGTCACAATTCGTGAAAGGAAGTCATCCTCTCTGTCTCGTATCGAACCAACGACTCAGAAGCAATTTCTTTTCCTTGGGCTTTGCGATCTTCAGTCAGTTACCCACCCATATGAGGGGGGAAATAAGATCTGAACTGGGAAGGAGGAAAGTAAATGTACTAATCCAAAGAGAAAGGCTGGACAATGAACAAAAGATCAGACAAAGCATTGCCAGAAAAAACTAGACTTGTCGGCAAAGGCAAAGAGATTGGCAAGATACATACGCTTGGACAAGGAAAAGAAACAAAATGGGATGTTTGAAGACAATCCAACAAAACTGTTTAGAGAATTAAAGAATGCCCATATAAATGTAGAAAGACCCCCTGAAAAAGAACAAGTGGAGCATTTCTGGAAGAACATCTATGAGAATGAAGTCAACCATAATGATGGTGCAGTATGGATTGGAAGCCTTTACAACAGCGAAAAGGTGAGAAACGTCTCAGAGATGGACATGGACAGAATAACTGTAAAAGAAGTTGAAGAAAAAATAAGAAAAAGCAGCAACTGGAAAGCACCAGGACCAGACATGATTAAGAACTTCTGGTTGAAAAAGCTAACATCACTTAGTGGAAATCTAACGAGGTGCTTCAACAAAATAATATCAGCAGAAGAAGAAGCACCAGAATGGCTGACGAAAGGAAAAACAATACTACTGCCAAAGTCCCATGAGACCCAGAATCCAAGTAAATACAGACCAATAACGTGCTTGCCTACAACCTACAAAATACTAACTGGAGTCATAGCTGACAGGATCTACAGCCATGCAGAAGAAAACAACATCATAAGCCCAGAACAAAAAGGATGCAGCAGAAAAACGTATGGGACAAAAGACCAGCTGCTAATCAACAGGGCTATTTTGGAAAACAACAGAAAGAAACAGAGAAATCTAAGCATGGCATGGATTGACTACAAAAAAGCGTATGACAGCGTGCCCCACTCCTGGGTAAAGGAAGTATTGAGACTATACAAGATCCATCCTACTATCAGGATCTTCTTAGAAACAGCGATGACACGATGGGAAACAGACTTAACTCTCCATCACAGTAAGGGAACGTTAGAAGTGAACAATGTAAAAATCGAGAGAGGGATCTATCAAGGTGACTCAATATCCCCTCTGTTGTTTGTATTGGCGTTAAACCCGCTCAGCCAACTAATCAACAACCTAAACAAAGGCTATGTGCTGAGACCAAGGGAAAAAAACAGCCCAAAAATATCGCATTTATTTTACATGGATGACCTAAAACTGTATGCCCCAAACAAAAGCGAGCTAACAGAAGAGGTCAGGGAGGTCAAAAAGTTCTCAGATGACATCCAGATGGAGTTTGGTCTTGATAAATGTGCCACTGTCACACTAAAGAAAGGCAAAAGGTGTGAATCAGAAAACATCAGGGTGGACAACATCGTGATAGAAGATCTAGAGCAAGAGGCTACATACAAATATCTGGGATGGAAGAATCTGAAAAGATGGAGAATGACATCATGAAGGAAAGACTGCGGAAGGAATACTCAAAGAGAATAAAGCTAATCCTAAAATCTCACCTAAACAGTAAGAATAAGATCCTGTCCATAAACTTACTGGCGGTACCTGTACTGTCATACAGTTTTGGCATTATTAACTGGACCCAGCAAGAAATCAACAAACTGGATACGATCACCAGGAAATTGCTCCATGCGCATAAAATCATATATAAAAACCAATGCACACCAAGGTTATACCTGCCAAGGAGGGTCGGTGGATTAGGGCTCGCACTAATAGATCAAGCGCACAAAGCCACAACAATAGGATTAGCACAGTACATAAAGGAAGGAGAGGGAAGGCTAGTGAGATTTGTAAGAGACCATGAACGTGGAAAGCCTCAAACAACATCACTCTCAAAAAAAGCAAATGACTATCTAGCAGATGCTGGCATAGGACCTGAACAGCTTGAAGACATCGCAACTAAACCTCTCATGGAAAAAATAACCACCATCAAAAGAAGATATAACAAGAAAAGATCAGGAGAAAAGGAGAAGAACTGGGAAGAGCACAAGTTCAGCAAAGTATACAAAGAGGAGGTGCTGAACAGAGTGTATATAGAGAGGGAGAAAACTGTGGAGTTCCTGGTAAGAGGGGCATTGAGACCAGAGGACGAACGACTGGTAATAGCAGTACAGGACCAGGCATTACGAACAAACTGATTCAAAAAGAACATCGAGGGCAGAAATGAAAGCGAGATGTGCAGACTGTGCTCAAAGAGCCCAGAGACTGTAAGTCATATACTGTCGGGGTGTGAAGTACTCCTGCACAGAGGAAACTACACAGACAGACACAATGCAGTCTGCAAGCTAATCCACTTCAAGCTGTGTAGGAAATACGAAATAAGGCTAGAAACTGAAAAGCACTGGGAACATATTCCACAAGGAATAGAAGACAGTGACAAAGTGCTGCTCCTATACGATCACGAGATACCAACTGACATCAGGGTATCAGGATGCAGGCCAGACATAGTGGTGAGAGAGAAGGAGGGTAATAAGTGCCTATTGGTGGAGGTAGGAGTCCCTGCAGACTGGAATGTGGCAAACTATGAAAGGGAAAAGGTATTAAAATACCACACACTCAAACATGAAATTAGGAGAATGTGGAATGTGGAACCTGAGATCATCCCAATTGTAGTAGGGGCAACAGGAGCGGTAAAGAAGTCCACAGTAGAGTTCCTGAACCAACTGCCCATAAATGTGACGTCTGGAGAAATTGTAAGGGAGATATTACGACACAGCACCTCCATCTTACGCCTAGTACTAGGCTGTACCTAGAAATTCCTTAGGGTTAAGGTTTAACCCCGGAAGCAAGAAACTTCTCCATCTGGAGTAGAAGGGAAAAAACTAAAAAATCTAGAAAGGAAGTCATCCCTCTCTGTCTCGTATCGAACCAACGACTCAGAAGCAATTTCTTTTCCTTGGGCTTTGCGATCTTCAGTCAGTTGGCGAGGAACAAACCGTGAACACACTTTTGAGTATCCCAGTTGCTGAATTATCGTATTGACACTTTCTTCACTAATTCCTAGCTCCAGTGATAGCTTCTTGTATGTGACGCGCCGATTTGATCGAATGATGCCGTTAGCACGTTGCACTGTGTGAGATGTCACAGCCCATGCCGGGCGACCGCTGCGTAGCTTATCATCGAGGCTGGCTCTCCCTCTCTCCGACGATCTCGCACGTTTAGACCAGCGTCCAACTGTGCTTCGATCAACAACAGCATCTCCGTAAACGTTTTGTAGACGTTTGTGAATATTTCCAACTGTTTCCTTCTCTCCGGTTAAGAATTCGATAACAGCTCTCTGTTTACGACGCACATCACTGTCAGACGCCATTTTCGAAACTGCGTTAACTATCGGTTTTATACAAGGAGGTGAGGTTCAAAGTGGAAAAATCGGGTTATGTGAAGCGCAGAAAGTTCAAACTTACTGCCCAAAAGACATTTCAGCCCCATGGCCTATTATTTAGCTGAGAATAAAGGGTGGGGCAAAATATATTGAATGCCCCTAGTATTACAGGCTTTTTATAGCACTATTTTGTAAGATTTTAGGCATGGGGTCATATAGACCCCACGGTAACGTAAGTAAAGTGACAGTTCATGGAGAGTGTTAATGAAGGAAGAGAGTGATGAAAATTTAAATTCAGATTCGGAATTAGCTGTATCAGTCAATCATGAAGCAGATAACAAGAATCAATTTTGAGCATCACGAACTGCTTTGATGAATTTACAGTTTCAGCACGATTAAAATCAGTAGACGAGAGAAAAAAAAAAGAGTTGCTAATGAGAGAAAATTTATCACCAATTTCTGAAAATAAAACTCCTGAAGCTGAAAGAAAGCCGAAATCTTCCTATATCCAGGAAATAGACAACTATATAAACTGGTCACTATTAGGAAGTCTTGAAGACCCTCTTGCAGGATGAAACAAAGGGCAATTTGTTATTTTTTTGAGAAAGCTAGCAAAGCGATATCTTTCCCCTCCACCTTCGTGAGTAGCGAGTAAACATTCATAGCACAGAGGAAAATATAGATGAATCCTGCAGAAACATATTAACACTAGATAATGGAGAAAAAATAGTGTTCATTTATTATAATTTAAGAGAATTTAAATTTGGATATTAGTAATAGTAATAAATAGAGTCCGGATGTTTAGGCACTAAAAACTCTTAAAGAAGGTAGGCAAATAGCAAAATAAATATTCAAAATAGGCAGTAAAATTCCCCAATAAAGGCACTTATAAACTTGCTTTAAAAAAATGTTTAATCTAGAATAATACTTTTTTATATACACATAATAATATTTCAACGCCCTCGGTGAACAAAACAGTAGGTAATGCAAATATTAACTACACATAATAACAATGATTTCATTTCCAAAAACAAAGTTTAAAATAGAATAATGCCATTATACACGTATAAATAATACATATTACAACGCCATTATAGAGAACAAAACAGTAGGTCTTGAAAATGTTTGTTACCCAATAATGACAAAGATTTAAAATTCAAAGAATGGTTAATATAAAATAATACTATTATGAAAAGAGGAGATTGTAGACACCAATAGACCAGAGAAGTATTGCAGGGGGAATATTAGGTAGAAGACAGGGAGTACTGGAACTCCCGTTTCTCCTGCCACTGTCCTCCTTAGCTGATCTGATTTTCCGTGTCTCGTCTACCATGTGAGCATCCCAGCATGCTTTCAAACAAACACTTTTTCCTCTATTCCTCACTACAAATACATGCATCTTACACACACTTCACACAATCTTTTAAAAATTTATATTAAAAGAAAAGAAAAATGGCATCACTGAGCCTTGGAGATATTGTCTTTGGTTCTCTCCTTCTTCTGCGGGCGTTTCTGTTATATATATATATATATATATAACAAACTGATAGGCCTATTTTGGGACTCTAATGCAGTGGTTCCCAACGTGGGCGCCACCGCCCCCAGTGAGCATTTGATAATCTTAGGGGAGCGCTAAAAAACTGTAAAATTACCTTCTATTAATAAATCACTTATCACTTATCCTGCAATATTATTATCTTGATGATGGAGCACCAGCAAACACTGAGGGAAATAAGGCGACGTTGGCTTAAAAATGGTTGGGAACCACTGCTCTAATGGAATAATACTAGAAAATAATGAAAAAAAGGCAAATTGGGCACTTTATTACGCAAAAGCACTTTTTCCTGTAAGCGCAAAAATAGGCAAAAAAAAAAAAGCATTTATGGGGTGATTCCATGTAGTGTCGTACGGGACATTCGAAGCATTATTTGCCTACATACAGTGTTTTTATAAAGTCCCTATCTATTTCAGTGAAAACGTAGCAAAAAGGGTAAAATTCAATAACAATATAATAGAAGGCATACAGTACATTTAATGAATATTTAAGCATATGATTCTACATGAGCACCATCAGTATCTCTACAGAGTTCGAAACTGTCGGCAGCATTGCGGAACACATTTTGGAGCATGACGGGGGTTATTTTTGTAACTGCTGTTACGATACGAGCACGTAAATCTTGCAAATCTGTAACCCTCGTTTGATAGACGTTTGATATGATAAAGCCCCATGCAAAGAAATCCAAAGGCGTTAGGTCAGGAGATCGAGCCGCCCAGGGCCTGTTGCCTCCACGTCCGATCCACCGACTTGGAAATCGTTCATTTAGGTACTCTCAAACAATGTTTGCGTAATGACAAGGTGCCCCCATCTTGTTGAAAGACGACGATGTTTAAAATGCCATCTGAATGAAGCTGGGACATTTATGTGCTCGTATCGTAACAGCAGTTAAAAAAATAACCCCTGTCATGCTCCAAAATGTGTTCCGCATTGCTGCCGACAGATTCGAACTCTGTAGAGATACTGATGGTGCTTATGTAGAATCATATGCTTAAATATTCATTAAATGTATGCCTTCTTTTATATTGTTATTGAATTTTACCCTTTTTGCTACGTTTTCACTGAAATAGGGGCTTTATAAACACCCTGTACATATTCATTACTAATTATAGAGCTGAATGTTATATGTTGTTCAAAGATGATTCACTACCTAGGCAAGCTAAGGGCATAGCGTATGAAAAGCTAAGTTGTAATTATACTTTGATATTGGAAAAAAGTGTGGTGTCGTGTGGGACACAAAAAAGAACTCGGGTTTCCACACAAGTGTACTTGGCCAAAAAAGTCTGAGTTGGCTGGAGTCATAAATTATTTTTTTTTTTTATTTATTTTTTTTTTTATTTATATTTTTATTCGATGTGGCTGAAATGAAGATGTTGAGATGGATGTGTGGAGTGACGAGGAGGGATAGGGTCAGAAATGAGCATATAAGGGGAACAGTGAAGGTGGCGGAAGCATCTAAGAAGGTGCAGGAGGCCAGGCTGAGGTGGTATGGACACGTCAGGAGAAGAGAGGAGGAGTATGTGGGGCGCAGAGTGCTGGAGATGGAGTTGCCGGGACGGAGAAGTAGAGGAAGACCGAAGACGAGATGGAGGGACTGTGTGGTGGTGGACATCATGGAGAAGGACTTGGAGGAGGACGTGGTATACGACAGAGGAGAGTGGAGAAGACGAATCAAAAACAGCGACCCCATGTAAAGATGGGATAATAAGCTGCGGAAGAAGATGATGATTCGCAACCCAAAATATGTCTCTAATTACCAAATGCTTATTTATTCATTTGAGGATAAAAGTTGGGAATTGATGCAGAAAAGTCAGTGTCGTACGGGACATGATGGTGTTGTACGGGACAAAGTGAATAATTGAAAATTTACACATTTCTAGCAGAATTATCAAAGTGAGAATATAAGACCTTGTTGTTTTGGGCATGAGGTTAGAAAGTCCTGAATATCGTTCTCATGCAACATCCAGTAGTTGTAGGAGAATTTTTTTTTTAATTTTTCAGGTGTCATACGGGACAAAAACGATAACCATTTTACGCCAAAAAAATGGAATAATTGGTTTAGAAAGTTTCAATTTATAATATTTGTGCATGAAGGCTGATCTATCTCAAGCATATCATAATGGAAAATAACAGCTAGAATGAGTGTGGTGGAATGCAGATTGTTTTCAAATTGATCAAAAATTATAGAACTGAGCTAAGGCAACTACCACGGCTGTTAAAAGGTTAAAACATTGACAAAACACTGATTTTGCAAAAAAAATTGACTGAATTCAGAAAATATAGCATTTTAGGCTTTAAAAAAGATGATATCCAAATGGAGTGAAACACTTTGATTTTCTCCTGTTCATGTCCGCCTTTTCATGGAATCATCCTATGGCATTTTGCCTGATCATCCGGGCTCTAGTAATAAATAAGAAACTAATAATTCTAAAATAAATGTGTGTGTGTGTGTGTGTGTGTGTGTGTGTGTGTGATATCATAAGATATAATAATCTCCCCAATTACTTAAACGTACGCATTAAGGGTTAAAATAACGACTGAATAACGCATTCACTAGCAACCAGTTTAGCAAAATATTTTTATATTGGTATTGATATGCTAAGGTGGAATGACAAGGTTGACCTTCGTCAGAATGAAAAATTTGGGCAGAAGAGAGACCAAGGTTATACTGTACAAGGTATTAACGAAACTTTTGAACCCTTAGAATTTAAACTAAAATTCGACCTTTTCAAGTGAGTTAGAAATGTGTAAGAAAGTATATCTATTTTGGGGATCTTTTCCGTTTGACTGCCGCCATTGAAACATAATTAAACTTTTTGTATTCTTTATAAGGCTAACTAACAAAAATATCACGACCTAACCTAACCAATCGTCAAGGTCGTACAGTTGACCTAACGATTGGTTAGGTTAGGTCGTGATATTTTCGTTAGTTAGCCTTATAAGGCTAAGTAAAGAAGGCTGAGGGCACTCACCTCTTATGTTTCAATGGCGGCAGTCAAACGGAAAAGATCCTATTTTGGTTTTAGGAAAGTTAATCGTCCACAATTCACCACCCACAATTCACTGCCCACAATTCATCGCTCATACATTTCACCGCAACACAATTCATCGCCCATACAATTCACCGAACATACATATATACATTTTATATATGTTCACCCCAACAAAATAAGAACGAATAAGAAAATGTTTGAAGCAATATTTATTTACTAAAACCCCAATAAAGAAATGTGTCAAATATTTATTTATTGAAACGGTACTCAATAAAAAGTATTTGCGAAAATTATGTCTATTATCGTGGTTACTTTTTTCAAAGGTATTTAGGTCTAAGCCTCTCTCTCTTGGTCTTTTAACGAACCTTTGTTTACCAAACTGTTTATTATGTATTTTTGCTCTCGTCATTTTCGTTTAAACTAACGAAAATATCACAACTTAACCTAACCAATTATCAAGGGCGTAACCGGGCATTCAGTTGACCTAACCGGGCATTTTCCGTTTTATTTTGTCTAAAACACATTCTAATATGAAATATTATGAACTATCCCTCTTATATATTCGACAATACAACGCTCTGAATCGCACAATTGCGATATTTCCTTTTTTTCTTTTGAGGTTCGTGGCCACCTATGTACTGTTCAATTCTGATTTCACTTAAAGTTTGTTCTTTCTTAAGGCACTCCAGAAATTTCCAAATATTTGGATGATGGGCAGCAATCTGTTCTTCTGGGTGATGAATTGTGGACGGTGAATTATCCTGAGCGATGATTTGTGGACGGTGAATCGTGGGCGATGATTTTTCCGGATACCATCTATTTTGATACTTCACCGAATATTCTGTAATCAGCATTTTTGCCAAATATTGACTTTGTTTTTGTTTTAAGAGATATTTCCGAGATGGTTTCATAACCTTAATTGAGGTTGTATTATTAAATTGGTATTAACAAAATTATGTCGTTTGATACATCTGTGTATGAATTGAAAGGCTTAAATTTAAATTGAATTGTAAAGGTTTGAAAATTTACTTTGAACCTTTTAAACCTCAATTAAAGTTATGAATCCATCTCAGCAAAATCTCGCAAAATGAAAACAAAGTCAATATTTGGCAAAAATGTTGATTACCGAATATTCGATGAAGTAGCTAAAAAGGCTGAATACCGAATAGTTGCCGAATATTTAGAACATCCCAATTCATTCGAATGTCTGATGAAAAATTATTCATGGATTTCAACAATGTATTTCATTCAACAGTAAATTTGATCAGTAAATCAAATTTTAATTAGCTTTTGGAATGGTTTTGTAAATTTAAATTGTAAATTTAATTACGTTCACTTCACAACAAATTGTTTCAACTATTTTTTTTAAAGAATATATATATATAATGTAGGGATCACCTGAAGATCAGGGCCTCCAGCCTTCTTTAGTTAGCCTTATAAGGCTAACTAACGAAAATATCACGACTCAACCTAACCAGTCGTTAACCCTTGACGATTGGTTAGGTTAAGTCGTGATATTTTCGTTATTTAGCCTTATAAGGCTAACTAACGAAGGTTGGGGGCCCTGTTCTTCAGGTGATCCTACTGTATATATATATATATATATATATATATATATATATATATATATATATATATATATATATATATATATATATCTTTTAAAAATATAAATTTTTCATCATAGTCTTTATGTTTATATTTCCTAGATACAGTTGTAAATTAACGTAAAACTATTTGAAATAACGTTTTTAGAATACTTTGTAAAACTCGAGAAATCACGGGATTTGCTGCGCTTGTCCCGGGATTTAATGTTATCATTTTCCGCCCGGGATCCCGGTTGAGAAAACCTAGTTTTAACTGACGGGATATTTAGATGGTTGTCACACTGTGATGTGTCCAGTTTTACTGAGGAAAATTTCTCGTTCAGAATGAATGTTGATGATCCGATATATAATGGCTCTAGAATTTTTAGATCCGAAGCGTTGGAATTAGCGGTCAGTATGAAACTCTGGTGTTTTATTGGGCGAGAATTATCCACTCCGGTCTTCATCTTCCTACTTAAAATTTGGTTCCCTGTAGGAATTCCCCATATATATCCCGCCTCACTCGCACGATTTGGTGGGGGAGGAAAATGCTTTCCGATCTCCTCCTGCCCTCGTAGCCAGCCACGCGTGGCTGGTTAGAGCCTTTGCACAGGAATCTGTTCAGCTGTTCTTGAAATTATTCAGGTTGGTGTGCTGGAGGTTCTTCAGTTCTTTGGGCAGGACCTTAAAAAGTTTTGGGCCTCGTTCCTATTCCTAGAGTATTTTCCATCGCTTTCATGGCCCTCTGTCCACCCGCAGTTGGGACAGTACAAATTCTGCCTCCTCTCTCATTCCAGTGTGTTTCTATTTCGTTTCTAATGTTAGAGACAAAACCCTCGAGTATTTTCCACATATATATTATTGTGTACCGCTGGCGTCTTCTTTCCAGAGAGTAGAGTTTCGGGGATTGTAGTCGAGACCAGTAATCTTCACCTTTCGTTTCCTCTATCATAGACGTGAAAGTCCTTTGTATGGCTTCTACGTTCGCAATGTTTTGTTTTCTGTATGGGCTTGTGAGTACCGAGCAATACTCAGTAATTGGTAGGATTCGCCTCTTCCATAATTGTAGCATGTTTGCTTTTCTGCTGTGGAAGCTCCTCCAGATGATTCCCATTATTTTTGTAGTTGTTCTAATTTTAATGTGATAGTGCTCCCTGAATTCTGCATCCGACATTAATACTCCAACATCCCTGATTTGTGGGTTTGGTGTTATCTGTTTGGCTTACAGAGTTTTGTACCCTTTATTCTGCAGCACCTTGTTATTACCATATCTTACAAGTTAGAATTTTTCTTCGTTGAACTTCATATTGTTCTCTTCTGCCGACTTGAATAATGTTTCAATGCCATTTTGTAATTTTTTCTGTCATTTTCGTTCAATATTTCCTCGCATATCTTTGCGTCATCCACGAAACATGATGCAATATTGTCATTAATATCTGCATCAATGTCTGCAATAATCATTATAAACAGCAAGGAAGCTAATACTGTACCTTGTAGGACAGAGAGCTCATAACTTCTAAGACTTTAGATTTAACTCCATTTACTATCACTCTTTGTGTTCTTTGAGTCAGAAAATTAAATATCCATCTTCTCAGCTTTCCAGCAATTCCTGTACTCTTAAGTTTGTGTGCTATAAATCCATGATCACATTTATCGCGAAATCAGTATATACTGTATATTACATGTATGCTTTGTCCTTGACACAATGTTTCCAATATTTTCTCCAAGTGATCTAGTCGCTGTGATAGGCACGATTTTCCATCCCTGAAGCCATGTTAGTTTGGGTTGAATAAATTCTTTTCTTGTAGGTTGTAAGTAGTTTTGCCTCTAATGAGACGTTCAAAGCACTTTATAAGGTGGGAGGTGAGAGCTACTGGCCGATAATTCTTAGGCATTGATCTGTTCCCTCTTTTAAATAAGGGGGCAGTGTTCGCTTTTTTTTAGTGGAAGTAAAATTTGAGATATATTATATATATATATATATATTATTATATATAATATATATATATATATATATTATATATATATATATGATGAATAAAACCACGAAGGAAAGGAAACACAAAATGGTGCTCAAGCGCTTTCGTCTAATGACATCCTCAGGAACACTGAAGTACATAAAAAGGTTAAGCCTATATATAGGTTACAGAAAGAAAAAAAAAGAAAAAATAAATAACATACATACACACACACACACATATATATATATATATATATACATACATATCTATATATACAAATACATACATACATACATACATACATATATAACAATAAAACAGAGAAGTAAAAATAATAAAAAATTAAAAATTAAAACCTTAAAGGATTACCAGTGAGGCGTACAGATTTGTAAGGAAAAATATCAATTTTTAGCACAAGATCAAATGGATTATAAAAATACAAAATTATACTGGAACTCTGCCGGGTTTTAACACAATGCTGCCTATGGTCAGGTTTCGATATATAATAAAAAAAAAAAATATAAAAAAAAATAAATAAATAAAATGCAAATTAAAAGTTAATCGATTTAGCACAAGATCAAATGGATTATAAAAATACAAATTTATACTGGAACTCTGTCCGGGTTTTAACACACTGCTGCCTATGGTCAGGTTTTGATATATATAAAAAATAAAATGCAAATTAAAAGTTAATAAAGTAGAAGACAAGTTTACCAAAGATTTAATGTTTTACCCTTCTTATTTAAATCTGTTTTAAAGGAATTCAACATAACAGGATCGAGTTGAAAAAGACCTTTGCTTATGTTGAAGTTATTTGAAAGTTGGATAATGGCAGACTCAAGAATATTTCTATTAACAATGTTGCTTGAATGGAATAAAACTGAAGCATTATTCCAATCAATACAGTGGGCTAACTCTGACAAATGGACAAAAAGGGCACTGGACAACTGTCCTGTTCTAACGGAATATTGATGCTGTTTTATACGTGTGTGCAAATCCTTTCCCGTCTGACCTATGTAAAAGGAATCACATTGTTTACAACCAATTTTATAGATAATGCCTGAATTATTGGTAGGGCTATTTTTTACTATGATATTTTTCACAATATTGTTATATGAAAATACTACATTAATATCCAAAAGTTTAAGTACATTAGCAATGCCTAAAAAGCCCGGGAAAAATGGAAGTACTAAAATATTTTTTGACAAAGTACGAGTGTTAATATTGACACGATAGAAAGTTCGTTTTGCCTTGTTGAGACAAGATTCCATAAACGCAGATGGATAACACAAATCACTTCCAATACCGTTGATTTTTTCCAATTCGGCATCGATGTATTCCCGACTGGCGATCCTAAGGGCGCGGAGAAACATTGATGAAAATATGGCCTTCTTAGTGGGGGTATCATGTCCCGAGTAAAATCCATTTGATCTTGTGCTAAAAATCGATTAACTTTTAATTTGCATTTTATTTATTTATTTTTTTTTTTTTTTTATATATATCGAAACCTGACCATAGGCAGCATTGTGTTAAAACCCGGCAGAGTTCCAGTATATTTTGTATTTTATAATCCATTTGATCTTGTGCTAAAAATGATATTTTTCCTTACAAATCTGTACGCCTCACTGGTAATCCTTTAAGGTTTTAATTTTTTATTATTTTTACTTCTCTGTTTATTGTATATATATGTATGTATGTATGTATTTGTATATATATATATATATATATATATATATATATATATATATATATATATATATATATATATGACATTTGTAATTATAGCTTAATTGTTGTAACCAAGATAAATAGTTCAACATTTTTTACATATCAAGAAAAGAATTTGACATTTTGGACGAATTGGTAGCTCAAAGGATTGCGACAACTTCTTAAACTAAAAAGAATTTATATAAAACTTTCTATAAAAGTCATTATTAAATTATCATCATAAAATAAACTAAAATATATCTACAGCAAAAGTGAACGATTCTTTGTATTGAAAACCTTATTATTACACCTTTGATCAGACATTTTATGTCCTATTTTAGAAGAATTTCGAACGTAGAATTCATTGTACATTTCTTAGTAGTTTGCTGAAACGTATGCAAATGAAGGTGCAGGAATTACACGTTGGAGATGAAATAAATAACCTACGAAAAAAAAAAAAAATCTACTCTCAACATAAATGAAACTATAGAAAAGAAAGGCAAAACTGAAAAAAGTTTAGAATTCTCCGTAAAATATTGGTGGGCTTTGTTAGGCTGAACCGACAACAATCACACTTCTCTCGCTGTGCTAGTGGGGATACCTTAATCGCTGAAATCTGAAATCACGAGGTCCGACCCAGGGCTCGAATCCACATCCTTCAGATCAGCAGCCCGGCGCGCGCGCGAGGGGTGTGTGTGTTTGTGTGTGTGTGTGTGTGTTCCTCGGTGCAGTGACGGAACGTGTCTGACCCCGTCTCAATGAAAATTAAACGAAATTTCAGGTATTATTATAAATTATAAAAAAGGGCCGATAATTTTAGTGAATGTTCCGTAATAGGGAAAGATTACAAAATAAGCTTTGAAATTAGAGTGCGTGTTTGATGTTTGGTAAATTACTCATTTGAAATATCCTCTCTCCTCTTTCTCATCAACCAAAGTGTTTTATTTCTCCACTTCATACAGTTATCCCCTCGGCGTTAATTACCTGTCATCCAGCTACTATCCGACCCAATGCAGTTAAGCGACATTGGGTCCGACTGTAGTTGGATGGGAGACTGTCCGCTGTGTCCCAACTATGAGCGACCTGTGGTTCGGGTTTCACGTAAAACTAACTAACCCCTCCATCATATGATTTTAGATGCTGCGAAGGAGGTTAAACAGCCCAATCTTTATTATCTTATTCCCTTTGATCACAAAACACGCGCGACCTCGTGTCTCTCACTCTGACCTTCAAAGAATCAGTGAGGCCTTTTTATTTCGCTTGTTTCACCCTAACTCACTCTCGCTTTCTCGTACCTACTTAAAGAAAAAAGAAAAAAAAGACAGTTAAAGAATTTCTCGCTTTTGTAACAGGGCTGTAAACTATCAATTACAACACTTCTGCAAAATGTGAAGAGCTTCAGCGGACGAAACTATAGGACCCCGAGGCGTGATTTCCGTTTATATCTTCTGCAATTTAAATTTATGAAAGGAGATAATACGGTTCTGGAACAAAACATCATCAATCTTCAGTTGCGTACCAGCAAAACGAATGAACAAAATACTGAATTTTGTGTATTTTTAAAGCACAAGTTCTGGTTTCGTGATTCACAAGTGACCTTAGTTTTCATCTTATGTTACTGATTATTTATTTTTAATTACTTAATTTTAAGTGTACGAACGAGGCCTAAACTCTTTGAATGCTTTTGGGTTTTAAAATTTTTTAGTTGTAGCTGTTTCCAAGCTCAACTATTTATTTTTTATCTGAAGTCCCTGAAAATATGTTCTTCCTTATTAATCTTCTTGTCGACTGGTACCCATTACGACTTTCAACGTGAATTTCTTCTAATTACAGGACTTCTCAAACCTAGGACTACTATAGATTAGGCCCTTTCCAAATCCAATTCCTTGCCAGGGAGGGGGTATGCTGTGTCGAAAGAAACCAAAGCAGTTGCTAAATAAATCGGGTGATTTTTTTTAACGTTTGACACTTTGAAAGGTTTGTATCTTTTATTAACTAAAATTAAAGCGTGAAATATTTACTGTACCTTCTCTACAGATGGGGAATTAGTCCCCTAGTGCAAAACATGCCCTATGTGATGTCCTCTCACCTCAAGATACACGATACTTTCGACGAAAAGGTCTTTTCCAACAGATTTCCCGCGGTTTATGATAAAGGAATATCATGGCCACCAACATCACGAAGTCTAAACACCTGTGAATTTTATTTGTAGGGTTATTTAAAAAATAGAGTGTTTAAACAGAATCCACACACAACGGAAGAACTGAAAGCATCAATTGAACAAGACATTTCTTAGATTTCAATTGATACTCTGTCCAGAGTCCTGCAAAACTTTGTTTTTGTGTGCAAAGAGTTAAGCTGAGAGGACATCACCTAGACTCCTAGAGCATGTTCTGCACTTGGGGACTAATTCTACATGTGTAGGAAAGGTACACTGGTACAGTAAAAGCTTCATGCTTTTATTTCAGTTAATAAAAAAACGCAAACATTTCAAAGTGTCACATGTTTAAAAAATCACTCAGTACATCATTTGAGTAAGCTTATCATGCAAATGCGAAATAAAAAACAAACTTAGATACACAAATCTAATTCAGAAAATTTAATAATCTTTACACGTTAACCTTCTGCAAACTAGTTATCAATGTAATATTACGGCTAAAAGTCACATATATGTCAAACAAAATATCTTAAATTAAGTATCAGGTCTAATTATGAAGTTACTGTAAGTAAGTCAGATGAATGTGAAAGGTCATTTATATATAATAAAAATAACTGGACCCAAACTTGAGCCCTGTGGTACACTATGATTGACAAGGGCTTTAGTTGAGCAAACCTCATTTACTGATACAAAATGTTATCTATTGGACAAACAATTTTTAAATCAATTAAATTTTTCCTCTAAAGCCGTAACAATATAAACTGTTTAGTAGAATATTATGGTGTATTGCATCAAACGCTTTACTCAAATCCATAAATATTCATATTATTTTCTTTGTGCTCTTCAGCTATATTTCCATTTTCCATAAGATTTAAAATAGCCATTTCCGTTGTTTTATTATTACGGAAGCCATATTGATTTGGAGATAGAGTAGAGCGCCGATTATCCGAACTCCGTTTATCCGGATGTCCAATTATCCAGATCAAATTTTGAAAATTAAAAAACCACTTTCGTTGTAAAAAAGTTTTCGTTGTAAAAAAAATTCCCGCTGACAACCACACAAATGTTAAACGTAAGTAGAACCAGTTTGGATCACTCTCTATCAAAGGGTAGAGCACGCCCCATTACACCTTTATCTTCATCAAAAGCAACATTAGTCTGTACATACATTGCATTGAGTACGGCAGTACTTTGTATTTCCTTAAAAATTAAAATCGTGCTTTTATTTTTTTAAATCAAAGTTGCTCTTTGTTGGGGTAAAAATGTCCATCAAACGCAAAAGAGTGGTTCTTTCGTTGAATGACAAAGTGGACATTGTGAACAAGTTAAAGAAAGTTGGAATTGGTAAAAAGTTAGCAGAGAAAAATGGTGTTGGCATATCAACAATATCAGACAAAAACAAATTAGTGTCTCAATTCTTAATTTTGTTTCTGTTTTGGAGAAAGAGGATGGAAGTACAGCGTGGAAAGCAATGAAAAAAGTGGACAATGCTGTTTACATGTGGTTTTTACAAAAGCGGTCTTTCGGTCAGCCAATTTCAGGTCTTGTTTTTTGTGTAAAGACTGTAATTTTTAACTAAAACTTGGTGGTAATCCAGAATTTAAGGCAAGCTCTGGATGGCTAAGAAACTTTAAATTACGACACGGTATACGTGTACTGGAAATTCATGGTGAAAAGCTTTCACCTGAATTTGCAGAGCCTGATAGTTTTGTAAAAAAACTTAGAAACGTTAATTCTGGAAAAAAATATGATACTGACTTCATCTATGATACAATGCGGATGAAACCGGTCTTAACTGGAAAACTCTCCCAAACAAATCACCGGCATCATTTTATGTATGTATTTTTGTTCACTACTGTATTAGTAATATTGTAAAATATATGTTCAAGATACATGTCCTGTATGGACCTACCTTACGGTATTGCAACATACGACTTTTTAATGTGCAATTATCTGAATTTTCGATTATTCGGACCACCCTGGTCCCAATTAGTTCGGATAATCGGCACTCCGCTATAGTAACTTGTTGGATTCTAAATATCGCTGCATTCTACTTTTTTACAATTTTTTCAAGAACTTTGCTGAACACTGATAATGAACACGCCGGCCCGTAATTTGTCGCTAGTGTAGGATCACCCCCTCTAAAAAGGGGTGTTATACAACCAGTTTTTAGCATCGATGGGAATATTTCTTTGGAAATACTTTGATTGATAATTTTATCCAAAGTTACAGATATTTTTAACAAACTTCAATATGATACAGGAACGTTATGAGTGCTATTTTTTGTATTTTTTAATTTACCAATAATATTCCGGACCTCAGTAGAGGTAGCAGGAACAAAAGAAAATGAATTTAGTGGGCTGGATGGCATATATTCCAACGGAGAGTGATCGTTATTTAGTAACTGTGAGCGAAGCTTATCAGCTACTGAAGTAAAATGGTTATTTAAAGAGTCTGCAATAGAGGTATCATCAGTAATTTCTTTATTACCAATGTTAAACTTAAGTAAATAAAACATGATTATTAACACAAGATAAGACCTTAAACTGACATATATTTGAAAACTAAAGTCACTTGTTGAATGCGAAACTAAAAATCGAGCTTTAAAAATACAGAAAATTTATTATTTCGTCCATCTATTTTGTTCGTATGCAGCTGAAAATTGACGTTTTGTTCTGGTGCTATGTACAAATGTTTTTCCCAAAAGGGATTAGATTCCTTTGTAACGACTGTAAGGAGAAAATAATTTCATTTGCGTTATTTAAATACGAAGAATACAAAAGGGAATGAGAGGAATAACAGGCAAAAAATTACAAAAAAAAGAAAGAGAAAATGTGGAAGGACGCAAAGAAGAGAGAAACAACAAAAACAGAAAAAGAATAAAAAAATAGCAGCAACTTCAGTAGAAGTAAAAATACTAAAAAGAGAACACGAGTATTAGAGAAGCGACAACAAGGGAAAAAATCCCTACAAAATGTTAAAATGCTAACCGTATGCAGCCATTTTATAAAAGAGAAATTGCAGATACAGCGATGGGCATCGTATCTACATACTCACTCAACTTCATATGCAATTTGCATGATGAATGTGGTTACAGTAAATTTGGAGGAAAATATAAACTCAATCATCTCACCCCATCCGAAAATCTTACGCAAGGTTCGAAAGTCACAAATATGATAAAAGATGCTTCTAGCCATCACTCATCAATGAACAGTTCGGTCGACACTTCAATGAATAACAATAAGAAAAAGTCAAGATATAGCAGAAGAACTCGGAAATCGAAGTGGTACTTCTTTCAGTACTTTTGAGGCTATAAAAAAGTACTGAAAATTCTTCATGTACAGTACAACGAGACATATCACAGATAAGAAAACATGATTTACAGGAGGAGATTGTAGACACCAATCGACCAGGGAAGTAACTCCGGGGGGACGACAGACAGAATATAGGGAGTGCTGAAACTCCCGTTTCTCCTGTCATTGTCCTCCTTAGCTGATCTTTTTCCGTGTCTCATCTACCCTGTGAGGAGTCCAGCATGATCTCGAACACACACACCTCTCCCCATTCCTCATTACGTACACACGCATCTTACACACTACATAATCTTTTCAAAATTTAAAAGAAAATGGCATCAACTTCAAGAGCCTCGAAGTCCCCTGGGGAGAGGACCATAAATGTCCCCACTTCTGGCTTCTCCCCTGCCGATACCGGGAACACAGACCCGGGTAGCGGGGCTGGATCTGCTACCGCCCATTCGAGATGTTCTGGACCTCTGTCTGATTCACTTTTCATAAACTTCTGCAACATTCGTGGCCTTTTCTCAAATTTTCAATCTGTTAAACACCACCTTTCCTCCTCTAAACCTAATCTTCTTTTCCTCACTGAAACTCAGGCGTCTGGGACGACTGACAGCAACCTCTTTTTTGTACCCTCTTACTTTCTCTATACTCAATTTCACTCCAGATGTGGATGTTGCGTATATGTACACAATGACTTAACTTGTTCTCGTATTCCCGAACTCGAATCTTCCGAATTCTATACCCTGTACAATCTCAAACTAAATACATCTGCGCTGTTTACCTTTCTCCAAATTCTACTGACTATCCAAAATTCTTTGACTATCTCACTTCCAAAGTGGAATACATTCTTTGCCGCTTTGCCTTTGCTGAAATCTCCATTTTAGGAAATTTCAATGTTCACCATCACCTTTGGCTTTCCTCCCATTTCACTAACATCCCCGATCCCCTTGGAGATAGGCCCAACATTCTGGATTTATTTCTTGCCTCTCATCCTTCTTCTTACTCTGTGAAACTTTTCTCTCCGTTGGGCTCCTCCGATCACAAACTTATCCCCGTTTCCTGTCCTATCACTCCAATTTGGCCTTTGGGTCCTCCAAAAAGGAGGCGCCTTTGGCACTTTGGCGCCGCTGATTGGGAAGCCCTTAGGCAGTACTTCTCTGATTTCCCATGGAATGTTTACTGCTTCCGTGGCCTGGGCCCTTTCGAGTGTGCAGAGCGCATCACAGCGGTGATTCTCTCGGGCATGGAGGCGTACATTCCATATTCTATTCCTACTACTAATGCAAAAAAAACCTTGGTTTAACTTTACTTGTTCTAATGCTATCCTCAACAGAGAGAAGATTTTCAGAAGGTACAGTCGCCATCCAACTTCTGACTCTCACTCAGCTTATATTTCTGCCCGGAATCGTGCAAAATCTGTTCTTCGACTCGCCAAAAATTCGTTCATCCGACAAAAATGTGAAAATATATCCAATTTAATTCTTTTCGCTCTTTCTGGCATCTAGCTAAAAACCTCTTCAACAACTTTACTTCCTCTTCTTTCTCTCTTCTTCCCTTCTCCTTTCTCCCTCTCCCTTCTTTCCCTTCTCCTACCAAAGCTGAACTCTTCGCTCAAACTTTCTCTTACAATTCAACCCTGGACGATTCCGGTGCTGTTCCTCCATCAACTCCCACCTCTGACTTTATTATGTCAGAAATTAGAATCTCTTCTAAAGATGTTTTTTCTGCCCTATCTGGGCTCAACTCTAGGAAGGCGTATGATCCTGATGGTGTTCCTCCTGTTGTTCTTAACAACTGTGCTTCTGTGCTGACACCTTGCCTATGCAAATTTTTTCGTCTTTGTCTCTCATCTGGTATTTTTCCTTCCTGCTGGAAGTTCGCTTTCATTCAGCCTGTCCCAAAGAAGGGTGACCGCTATCAACCCTCCAACTATCGTCCAATTGCTTTAATTTCTTGCCTTTCCAAAGTTTTTGAATCTATCCTTAATAGGAAGATTCTTAAACATCTTTCTTATCACAATCTTCTTTCAGATCGTCAGTATGGATTCCGCAAGGGTCGCGCTATTGCCGATCTTCTTGCATCTCTCTCTGACTCTTGGTCATCCTTCTTTCGGGGTTTCGGTGGAACTTTTGCTATTGCGCTCGACATATGGAAAGCTTTTGATAGAATCTGGCACAAATCTTTAATTTCCAAACTTCCTTCCTTCAGTTTCTATCCTTCTATCTGTTCCTTCCTCTCTAATTTCCTTTCTGGCCGATCTATACTGTAGCTGCAGTTGTAGATGGCCACTTTTTTCCTCCTAAAGCTATTAACAGTGGTGTTCCTCAGGGTATTGTCCTGTCACCCACTATTTTCCTTTTATTTATTAATGATCCTTTAATTCGCACTTCCTGTTCTATTCACTCCTAGGCTGATGATTTCGCTCTTCACTTCTCCACCCGCTTCCCAAAGCGTCACTCACAGCAGTCACTTCATGATTCGCATAGGACGACTATGGGGCACCTGACCTCTGATTTTTCTGCTATATCTGATTGGGTCAGAGGAAACATTGTGGCTTTCAATACCTCAAAAACTCAGTTCCTTCATCTGTCTACTCGTCGCAGTCTTCCACACGACTATCCTCTTACCTTCAACAACACACACCTCAATCCTTCCTCTTCTCTTAACATTCTTGGCGTTTCCTTTTCTCGTGATCTTTTCTGGAAAGATCACATATACTCTCTTTCCAAAACAGCTTCTAAGAGGTTAGGCGTGCTGTACAGTCTCCGTAGTTTCTTCACCCCCACTCAGTTGCTGTCTCTCTACAAGGGTCTTGTTCGCCCCTGTATGGAGTATGCTTCGCATGTGTGGGGTGGTTCAACCCACACAGCCGTACTTCACCGGGTGAAATCAAAGGCTTTTCGTCTCATCACTTCCCCGCCTCTTACTAATTGTCTTCAATCTCTCTCTCTTCGCTGCAATGTTGTCTCACTCTCTCTTTACTATCGCTATCATAACGGACATTGCTCTTCTGAACTCTCTAACTGGATGCCTCCTCCTTTAAGGAGAGCACGCAGTACCAGAATTTCTACACTTTCTCATTCATTTTCTGTCCAACTATCTAATACAAGGGTTAATCTGTATTTTCAGTCTTTCATATACTCAACCGTTCAACTCTGAAACAATCTTCATCAATCCATCTTTTCTCCTGTCTATAACCTCCCATCTTTCAAACGCAGAGTCTCGAGGCATCTCGAAAACCCCGGACCTTGATTTTGGCTCTCTTCTTCTTCTATGGGAAGGGCGCTTTTGCGGGCATTTGCCCTTGGCCCCTCCTTCCTACATATAAAAAAGAGCACTCGCATCGAACCAAGAAAAAATTACAGAAACAGTCAAAACCTCATATCAAACTAGGAATGGATCGAAGCATATTATCTCCAACTTGAGATTGTCTGCATCCCAAAAATCATTGTGTTCGTTGAACTGAAACAATGAAAGGACTCGAGTACTGATATTAAAAAAATTTGTCATGAAAATTCATTTAAAAAAAATTGAAATTTCTTTTAATTTTGCCTGAAAATCTGTCATGCTTACCAACGGCATATTCAGATAAGAATACTGTAATTAAACTATCAGGTCATCCCATAAGTAATGACGTTTTTTAGATCGGAATTTGAAGGACCAAAAAAAAACTCAACTGAAACATTTTAATCTAGTATATATTTTCCATCGGAATCAATGACACTCTGCCAACGTCCTACAAGCTTTTCAATGCCATGTTTATAAAATTCAGGCGGTTTTGAGGCAAAAAACGTACAAAGACTGGTGTGCAGGTCATCTAAAGAAGTATACTGTTTCTCGTCAAGATAGTTTTGCAGACTCCTCACGAGATGATAAATCTGAAGGCGCAAGGTCTGGAGAATATGGAGGATGTGGAAGTTTCTCCCACCCAAGCTCCTCAATTTTTGCAGAAGTGATCCGAGCGGTATGAGGACGTGCGTTGTCGTGGTGGAACACGATTCCTTTCCGATTAACCAAAGGTGGTCTCTTTTCTTTCAGTGCAGTGTTCAATCGATCCAGTTGTTGACAGTAGACTTGAGCGGTGATTGTTTGGTTGTGTGGTAAGGTTTCAAAGTGTATTACATCACCTTTATCCCACCAAACACTAAGCAACACCTTCCGAGGGTGAAGATTTGGTTTTGACTGTGGTGTCGCTGGTTCTCCGGCACAAACCCACTGTCGACGGCGCTTAACATTCTGATAGAGTATCCACTTTTCATCACCAGTCACTAAACGGTGCAAAAACGGATCTTGGAGTTCACGGGAATGAAGAGCTGTGCTGATGTTTACCCGCACCCTCAGATTGTCGACTGACAATTCATGTGGCATGGCACCGATTTTCCTAACTTAGGCACTTTCCCGAGTTGTCGCGAATGTCGATGGATGGTGGACGGGGATGAATTGAGTTTCTGGGCCAATTCTTCGACAGTTGTTGAACAGTCTTCTTCAAGTGCGGCTAACAGCAGGTCATCATCAAACTCAGCAGGGCGTCCAGAGCCTGCCGCATCTGTCAAACACCAGTCACCATTCCTAAACTTTTGAAACCATCTTTGACATTTCCTCACATGCAGAATATCGTTGCCATAAACGTCCTGAATGTTTCGCGTTGCTTCAGTAGCACTATTCCCTTTTTTTAACTCGTAAAAGCATTATATACCTGATATGCTCTTCTGATACCGCCATGTTTATGAGGGGTTCACATAAAGCAAAACACACGTCTTCACTGGTCAAGGTCTGTAAAGTATGTAGCGAAACACGATAGATCTCCTCTTAGATATAACCTTCGGAAAATTTATGCTTAAACCGAGTAGGACTAGTTTAAACTTAATCTATCGTAGAAAACGACATTACTTATGGGATGACCTGATACTTATCACTAAAAATACAAAATTAAACGTTAATGCCAACATTGTATAAACCTATATGGATGTAATATATATCTTATGTAATGTGTTGTTTCTGAATAAATATTATTATCATTATTATTATTATTATTAATAAAGGAATACTGATAAAAATTAGGATAATATGCATTTCTGTATTACTTGTTTTATCTCTCATATTTTCCTATCAGTTCATTGTAGTCTATTTTATATCATAACTACAAAAATGAATTATTTAATTTAATATATACTGTATTATGAAATACCTTTCCAATTTTCAGCAATTGTCTCCTTTGTGTATTTTATATTAATACTTCTTATTCATGATTTATATATTAATTAATTATAACTACCTATAGAGTCATATACTATCTTTTAATTAACCCGTGAGCCCAGTAAAGCCCAAAGCTTTACGCGTTAACCGCCATTTGGCAACTCTGAATCTGACCCGAGGAACTAAATGACCACTGGTGGCGCAGGTGACAGTTAACGTGTTAAGGGGCAAATTAAATAAAATAATAGACCAATTAACACGTTTATTCTATGTTAAAATTATGTTAAAATAGCAAAAATTAAAATATTGTAATATTTATTTTATGAATAAAGAATGTACATCATATCATTTATTAAAAAAAATGAAACACGATTCGCGTATGACCTTCCACAAGACGATAAAACACTGCTTTAAAGCCTCAACATCCCAGTAACATTAACTAGAACACCGTCAACATGGGTGAGCCGACCTAGTCACACACACACACACACACACGTGTTCTAAATTCTGACATTATAATATCATATGATACTTGATGAAGTAGAATATTGAATGTTTGTAAATTCCTATATTTTACATTTGATCACCAGTAATGAATGAAAACCAAAGTCCCAAAATCTAAGTTATAAAAACTTAAGTTAGAAAAGAATACGTCAACTTCGATTTTTAAAACAATTTTAAAACAATTTTAAAATAATTTTTCAGGAGTGGAAAATCTAGAAGGACAATAGTAATCAATGAGGAGGGCCAGAAATTGGCACAGTGCTCAGGCCAACTAGCGCGGTTCATTGCTCAAACTCCCATATTAGCATTACTAGCATCATCGGGAATCGAGCCCCCGACCTCATCTTCATTTATTGGGAAACGGCGTTTTACTCACTGAGCTACGGACGCAGGCCAGAATTCAAAAGATAGTCGAAATATGCACTAAATTTTGTTTTGGAGAAGTTTACGACAACGACGGAAAAGCCGACAGATAAATTGTCTTGACCTTCAATTCATTCGCAATAAATACAAAACGAATCTCTGATGATTGATTGACCATTCAAGGTATTTCATCAATTCAACAAGAAGATATTAGAACTACAGAAGTATTTGGGCATTTTACTTTGAAAAAATCCTATCAGCTCGGACATTTATTTATCGTGATAAGTTATATTAAAATATCTCAAAAATATTTATGTAACTATACGAGAAAGGAAAGAGAGAATAGATACTGTACATCATCGATGGACCAAAGTCTCGTAATGTATTTTATGAAATAAAATCAGGAAACAATTATATCGTACAATAAGTTAAAATTTTAAAACATAAAAGAAGAGATTACGGGTGAATGTAAAAAAGATGGCAATATCTCGTAAACCGTTTCAACAGCAAGTTCAGTTACATTATGTCGGGGCTTCCCAACCTTGGGGTCGCGAACCGATCTGATAATTTTATATTCAATTCTCTTCCTGCGGCCGGCCAACAACACATTTATCAATCATGAAAGTAGTTGCATGTAACAGCTAAAATCCGGGCCCTTCCCGCGCATAATAAACGCTGTGCTTATGAAGTATATATATATATATATATTATATATATATATATATATATATATATATATAAACTTTTGGGGAGTTTGTCGAACTTCGTGAATTGTGTGAACACGATTTTCGGGGTCGCACATGATAAAGGTTGGGAAGACCCTACATTATGTATCGAAAGTTATCTTCTATAAATGTAATGAAAAATATATATATATATATATTACATACACTGAACGTTTATCGTCAAGATAATGAGGGAGTCTTTATAGGTATCATTCCACTCACGTCATTCCCATTTCATTCCTCGTCCAAGAGTGACAAAATCAAAGGAGACAATTCGGAAATCGATCTCTTCCCATTTCATGCCATTCTTATCCACAGCTTTCCTACTTTGGTTCGGGTTACGTCAGATTAGGTTAGGTTGGTTTAAGTTTAGTTGAACTGAGTTAGTAAATACTAACCATTGTCATTTGGCGCCTTTACCACGATTGTGAATGGGAGCGACATTTTTTCCCAAATGAAGAAACTTTTTCCGAAATGCGAATTTCTCACTTTGCGCATTCTCAATTACGGACCGCGAATGGGAATGAAAATGAAAAATTACATTAAATGGAAAATAACAGTCCTTTTCACAAGAATATTATAAATAAATAACCTCGCTTTTTACCTTAAATTCAATGAGAAGTTCGACCATTTCCAGGTTTTCATTGTCGATGGCCATGAGGAGGGCGGATCGCCCCAAGGGATCCACGCAATTGATATTGACAATTCCAGTTTCCCTCGAACGAACCAGCATTCTGACAGAAAAGAAAAAAGGTTGAAAATTTATATACCTTTAATGTGATTGTATAAAATGGTATCACCTTTAAAACAAAAATATTAATACTTTTATATTAAATTAAATTCGAAACGTTTTCGGTTTTTGAAGTTTTTCGAATTTGAATTTCTTCCGTATGCTTAAAATCTAAAAGAAAAATATGAATTTCAGCATTTCATGAAAATAGTCTATATTTTCGTATGTTTTAGAATAAATGAATACTAAATTCTTAAAAAAATAATTTAATTTTACTGTACCTTTCCACTTTTGCCGAGAGGTGAGATAATGCCTCCACTTCATTATTAATATCATCATTATTATATTTTCTGAGATTTATATCATTATGATAAAAAGTAATGTAAAACCCTCATTGCTACAGATATATATATATATATACATACAGGGTGTCCCATAAGTCCGGTGTCATAGGAAAATTTATTTTAAATTAAATTTACAAAGTAATACTTTAGAACTAAAACAAATTTTCAAATTAATGTCTTGTTTTTGGGACAATTTTTTTTGTGTTGCAGGTAGAATAACGCACTGGCTGATATAGAGGCGAGTTACACTCGTGAGGAAAAGGCCTCGGAGGCATTTTCTCACGAATGTAACTCGTTTTAGTTTTAATGCATTACTTTCGTAAATTTAATTTGAAATAAATATTCCTATAAGACCGAACTTATGGGACACCCTAAATATGAAACCCGTATAATATAGAATTTAAGCTGCCTCCGAGGATATACTTTATTTTCGGTTTATTTGCGTATAAAAAGAAATAATGTATCCAAAAAAATATAAATAAAGAATATATTTTCCATTGAATTTAAGATAATAAAATTGTTTTTTTTTCCTCTGTCACCATTTCAACCTATTTTCGCCACTCTAATAAAAGCTTATTAACGATGCAACTTCATGTCATACTTCATTACAACAGGTAATTATTATATTTATATATACACATACATGTACTGTACATACATATATTGTTTTAGCCGATTTTACCAAAGGTGTTTCAAAGAAAAATTCATTTAAAACTCTCTGAATAGAACAAAAAGAGAGACTTAAATTGATGAGAAACTTTCACAAGAGGTAAAACAATATTTAAAAAGTAATCTAATGAAAGAATCATTATAGTTTTATTGTGCGCTACCCTTCTCTCAGAGAGAGAGAGAGAGTTTTAATTTTGGAGGAGGAGATCACAGACACCCAGCGATCAGGGAAGTACCCCTCGGGGGGACGTTAGGCAGGAGATGAAGTGCTGGAACTCCCATTTATCCTGTCGCTGTCCTCTTCAGCTGATCTTTTTCCGTGTCTCATTTGCCCTTTGAACAGTCCAGCATCTCTTAAACATACACTTCACTCTCTGTTCCTTACTCTATTCCTCTTACATCACAAAACACAATCTTTTTAAAACAAAAAAAATGGAATAAGAACGTATATTTTCTTTTTGTATTTTGGTTTTCTTCTTCTCTTTCTATGGGTAGTGGTGGGCGACTTTGCGGGTGTTCGACCTTGGCCCTTCCTTCTTGCATAAAAACCATCAATGTTTAGGACAGATTATTACAGATTTTGTCATCGGGAGAGAGTAAAAGCTTGTATTTTACAATCTATAGGTCACCAGTGTTACAACAGAGATTTTTTGGATGTTGTACTAACTTTTTACCTTGTCGTAGCGTGGTGGTAGCACCTTCCACCTCTTCTCAAGAGGTGCTGGTTTCGAATTTGGAGTATTTTCGCATATATACTCGTATATCATATAAAAGTTAGCCCAAAAGCAAGCACAGAATAAAACATTTCGCTCAGACATATCTTTGGGGCTAGATTAAAATAGGGATTAGTTAGATTATACTCAAAGTTGTTCACTTTCGTTAGGTTAAAGTCGGTTTACACAAAATTAGTTTAAAAGTCTGTCATTGAAATTAATTTCATAACTGAAACGTGAAAACGCTAAAAAAAAAAGAAAATTTAATGGTGAGGTAGTTTAACCTCCTTCGCAACATGGAAGGTTATATAGCTTTACGCGAGGTCTGAACCACGGGTCGCTACATCATCTGGACTCAAAGGACGGTCTCCCATCAAACTACTCTCCTGACCCGGTGTCGTTTAACTTTGTTGATCGACGGGAAGCGGTGTTACGAAATGGCTACGACATGGTGAGCGTGTTTTGCTTCCTTTGCGCAGTTGATTTTATTATATAGTGGAAGGGAATGAAGTTGTCTTGCGTAAAATGTACTTTCATAACATCAATTTATACCATGTAATCACGTATAATGTCGATCAAACATACATACTGTGACACAATGAAAGTGAATCTATATATAGCTTGTTTTAACTGAGAAAAAAAAAATAAAATATATATATATATATATATATATATTTAGATGGTTTCGACCTGTGGTCGATATATATATACAGTATAACCTTTGGTTTGCTTCCGCCCGAATTGTTCATTCTGACGAAGGTCAAGCTTTTCACTCCACCTTAGACCTACAGTTTAACGTTGATTCCGAACCACGCCCGACCAGCAGCCCAGCGTACCTAGGGTACCCATTTATCTACCAACCACTTTCTTTATTGTGTGGAAGGATGAACAACTGGGTTTTGCTGCGCGCCGCCTGCCGTCTACGGGTCTCGATCCCGGGGCTGATGGATTCGTAGTCAGCGGCACTAACCACTACACCACCATATATATATGAGAGAGAGAGAGAGAGAGAGAGAGAGAGAGAGAGAGGGGAGAGAGAGAATGGCAGTATCACTAAGTCATAAAATATTATTAACAAACCTAAAACGAAGTTTAAAAGTTTTGTATCTGCATTAGTTACAAATTATAGAACATTAATGCTTCGAATGTTCAAAGTTGGGATTACTCAAAGTGAAAACGATTTCATGAGGTCAAGTTTGACATTAAGCACATCTCTTATTATTCTAGTCTCACGTTATGGAAATATTACTTTTATATCTTTGGAAGGGAAAAAGTTTGTCTTAATCGATTATTATAGGCTTCAGTTACTAAAGAGTAAAGTTTTCCCAAACTAACCCGTATAATTTTTCGAATTTGAACTTTTTTTGTTTTTACTTCGGAGTTACTCGATGAGTGATGGCAGTGCATTTATACACCTTACCATCCGATTTCGACTCTCTCTCTCTCTCTCTCTCTCTCATATATATATGACGGTGGCATCGTCAGTCGGATCACCAAATTCGCTGATGACACCAAGCTTGGGGCCAATGTTGGGACGCCCGAAGCGATCGAGGAACTGCGTGCGGACCTAGGTAGGATAGGAGAGTGGTCCGAAAAATGGCAAATGCCGTTTAACTTGGGTAAATGCAAAGTGATGCACATTGGCTACGCCAATCCCAAGTCGGACTACTCGATGTTGGGCAGTAATATCGAGGTGACTGATTTAGAAAAGGACTTGGGTGTGCTAATTAGCAGCGACCTTAAGTTTACGAAACAGTGTGTAGAGATGGAAAAGAAAGCCCAGAAACTATTGGGTTATATCAGGAGGCAATTTCAGTTTCGGAACAAGGAGATTGTGCTCTCACTGTACAATTCCCTTGTTCGGCCGTACCTGGAGTATGCTGTGCAGTTCTGGTCGCCCACCCTCAGGAAAGATATTGAGAGGCTGGAGCGAGTGCAGGCGAGGGCCACAAAGTTGATCCCTTCCGTTAGGCATATGGGCTACAATCGACGGTTACGCGCCCTGAACTTGTTTTAGCTTGAAACTCGGAGGCTGCGCGGTCAACTGATCGAGGTTTTCAAGCTCTTACGAGGGTTCAACGATGTCGATTTTAGAAGTATGTTTAGTTTAAATGATAACCCAACTCGCAACAATGGTTGGAAGTTGGATTTGAAACGGTTTAGGACTAGTGTGTGTGGGAATTACGTTACGTATAAGATCTGTGACACATGGAACAGGTTACCTTCGGAAGTTGTGAACAGTTCCTCTGTGGATCAGTTCAAGAAAAGGTTAGACGAAATCTTGCACACTATTTGAGTGTGTAAAGACATTAGGACCTCAGTCTGCGGAAATTTCTTTTCCTGTAAAATAGTTGATATCTGGAACCAACTTCCCTCAGAGGATGTTTCCAGTCAAAGTGTAAATCTGTTTAAAAATAGGCTAGACAAAGTACAGAACACACTCATAGTTTAAGATTAAAACCTCAGAAAACTCTGCAGGAGTTCGCTTGCTCGGTGTCTCTGTGAGCAAGCTAAATATAGAGCTATTTATATATTCTCCACTTTCCTGTAAAATTTCCTTGGCTACTTTTCCAGGGTCAAGGTATTTTCTTCAACCTTTTTCCGTACCTGCCTCTGGCAGGGAGGGAGCGGAGGGTGGGGAGAGAGCCTTCTACTTTTCTATCCAGTTTTTCTACTACTGCTAGCATAGTTTGAAAGACAAAATTTTCCCTGGCACCCGTTGCCATTGGTACCTCCTCGGTATGGGCCGCAAGGCCTTTTGAGGTACTTCTTTTCCTTGTAACTCCTTGTAACTCTCTCTCTCTCTCTCTCTCTCTCTCTCTCTCTCTCTCTCTCTCTCTCTCTCTCTCTCTCTCGCCGGCTAATGGCGAAAGTGCGCGCGCTGGGTATCGGTGGGAAATAGGTAGGTGGATTGAAAACTGGCTAAGGAATAGGCGGCAGAGGGTGGTAATTAAAGGGGCTAGTTCGGGTTGGGCCTCGTCACTAGTGGGGTTCCTCAGGGTTCCGTTTTGGGGCCACTGTTGTTTACCATTTACATAATGATATCGACGGTGGCATCGTCAGTCGGATCGCCAAATTCGCTGATGACACCAAGCTTGGGGCCAATGTTGGGACGCCCGAAGCGATCGAGGAACTGCGTGCGGACCTAGGTAGGATAGGAGAGTGGTCCGAAAAATGGCAAATGCCGTTTAACTTGGGTAAATGCAAAGTGATGCACATTGGCTACGCCAATCCCAAGTCGGACTACTCGATGTTGGGCAGTAATATCGAGGTGACTGATTTAGAAAAGGACTTGGGTGTGCTAATTAGCAGCGACCTTAAGTTTACGAAACAGTGTGTAGAGGTGGAAAAGAAAGCCCAGAAACTATTGGGTTATATCAGGAGGCAATTTCAGTTTCGGAACAAGGAGATTGTGCTCTCACTGTACAATTCCCTTGTTCGGCCGTACCTGGAGTATGCTGTGCAGTTCTGGTCGCCACCCTCAGGAAAGATATGAGAGGCTGGAGCGAGTGCAGGCGAGGGCCACAAAGTTAATCCATTCCGTTAGGCATATGGGCTACAATCGACGGTTACGCGCCCTGAACTTGTTTTCGCTTGAAACTCGGAGGCTGCGCGGTCAACTGATCGAGGTTTTCAAGCTCTTACGAGGGTTCAACGATGTCGATTTTAGAAGTATGTTTAGTTTAAATGATAACCCAACTCGCAACAATGGTTGGAAGTTGATTTGAAACGGTTTAGGACTAGTGTGTGGGAATTACTTTACGTATAAGATCTGTGACACATGGAACAGGTTACCTTCGGAAGTTGTGAACAGTTCCTCTGTGGATCAGTTCAAGAAAAGGTTAGACGAAATCTTGCACACTATTTGAGTGTGTAAAGACATTTAGGACCTCAGTCTGCGGAAATTTCTTTTCCTATAAAATAGTTAATATCTGGAACCAACTTCCCTCAGAGGTTGTTTCCAGTCAAAGTGTAAATCTGTTTAAAAAGGCTAGACAAAGTACTGAACACTCATAGTTTAAGATTAAAACCTCAGAAAACTCTGCAGGAGTTCGCTTGCTCGGTGTCTCTGTGAGCAAGCTAAATATAGAGCGATTTATATATTCTCCACTTTCCTGTAAAATTTCCTTGGCTACTTTTCCAGGGTCAAGGTATTTTCTTCAACCTTTTTCCGTACCTGCCTCTGGCAGGGAGGGAGCGGAGGGTGGGGAGAGAGCCTTCTACTTTTCTATCCAGTTTTCTACTACTGCTAGGATAGTTGAAAGAAAAATAAACTTTCACAAAATTTTCCCTGGCACCCGTTGCCATTGGTACCTCCTCGGTATGGTCCGCAAGGCCTTTTGAGGTACTTCTTTTCCTTGTAACTCTCTCTCTCTCTCTCTCTCTCTCTCTCTCTCTCTCTCTCTCTCTCTCTCTCTCTCTCTCTCTCTCTCTCTCTCTCTCTCTCTCTCTCCTCTGTGGATCAGTTCAAGAAAAGGTTAGACGAAATCTTGCACACTATTTGAGTGTGTAAAGACATTTAGGACCTCAGTCTGCGGAAATTTCTTTTCCTATAAAATAGTTAATATCTGGAACCAACTTCCCTCAGAGGTTGTTTCCAGTCAAAGTGTAAATCTGTTTAAAAATAGGCTAGACAAAGTACTGAACACACTTATAGTTTAAGATTAAAACCTCAGAAAACTCTGCAGGAGTTCGCTTGCTCGGTGTCTCTGTGAGCAAGCTAAATATAGAGCGATTTATATATTCTCCACTTTCCTGTAAAATTTCCTTGGCTACTTTTCCAGGGTCAAGGTATTTTCTTCAACCTTTTTCCGTACCTGCCTCTGGCAGGGAGGGAGCGGAGGGTGGGGAGAGAGCCTTCTACTTTTCTATCCAGTTTTCTAGTACTGCTAGGATAGTTGAAAGAAAAATACAAAATTTTCCCTGGCACCCGTTGCCATTCGTACCTCCTCGGTATGGGCCGCAAGGCCTTTTGAGGTACTTCTTTTCCTTGTAACTCCTTGTAACTCTCTCTCTCTCTCTCTCTCTCTCTCTCTCTCTCTCTCTCTCTGTCGGGAAATAGGTAGGTGGATTGAAAACTGGCTGAGGAATAGGCGGCAGAGGGTGGTAATTAAAGGGGCTAGTTCGGGTTGGGCCTCGGTCACTAGTGGGGTTCCTCAGGGTTCCGTTTTGGGGCCACTGTTGTTTACCATTTACATAAATGATATCGACGGTGGCATCGTCAGTCGGATCGCCAAATTCGCTGATGACACCAAGCTTGGGGCCAATGTTGGGACGCCCGAAGCGATCGAGGAACTGCGTGCGGACCTAGGTAGGATAGGAGAGTGGTCCGAAAAATGGCAAATGCCGTTTAACTTGGGTAAATGCAAAGTGATGCACATTGGCTACGCCAATCCCAAGTCGGACTACTCGATGTTGGGCAGTAATATCGAGGTGACTGATTTAGAAAAGGACTTGGGTGTGCTAATTAGCAGCGACCTTAAGTTTACGAAACAGTGTGTAGAGGTGGAAAAGAAAGCCCAGAAACTATTGGGTTATATCAGGAGGCAATTTCAGTTTCGGAACAAGGAGATTGTGCTCTCACTGTACAATTCCCTTGTTCGGCCGTACCTGGAGTATGCTGTGCAGTTCTGGTCGCCCACCCTCAGGAAAGATATTGAGAGGCTGGAGCGAGTGCAGGCGAGGGCCACAAAGTTAATCCCTTCCGTTAGGCATATGGGCTACAATCGACGGTTACGCGCCCTGAACTTGTTTTCGCTTGAAACTCGGAGGCTGCGCGGTCAACTGATCGAGGTTTTCAAGCTCTTACGAGGGTTCAACGATGTCGATTTTAGAAGTATGTTTAGTTTAAATGATAACCCAACTCGCAACAATGGTTGGAAGTTGGATTTGAAACGGTTTAGGACTAGTGTGTGTGGGAATTACGTTACGTATAAGATCTGTGACACATGGAACAGGTTACCTTCGGAAGTTGTGAACAGTTCCTCTGTGGATCAGTTCAAGAAAAGGTTAGACGAAATCTTGCACACTATTTGAGTGTGTAAAGACATTTAGGACCTCAGTCTGCGGAAATTTCTTTTCCTATAAAATAGTTAATATCTGGAACCAACTTCCCTCAGAGGTTGTTTCCAGTCAAAGTGTAAATCTGTTTAAAAATAGGCTAGACAAAGTACTGAACACACTCATAGTTTAAGATTAAAACCTCAGAAAACTCTGCAGGAGTTCGCTTGCTCGGTGTCTCTGTGAGCAAGCTAAATATAGAGCTATTTATATATTCTCCACTTTCCTGTAAAATTTCCTTGGCTACTTTTCCAGGGTCAAGGTATTTTCTTCAACCTTTTTCCGTACCTGCCTCTGGCAGGGAGGGAGCGGAGGGTGGGGAGAGAGCCTTCTACTTTTCTATCTAGTTTTCTACTACTGCTAGGATAGTTGAAAGAAAAATAAACTTTCACAAAATTTTCCCTGGCACCCGTTGCCATTGGTACCTCCTCGGTATGGGCCACAAGGCCTTTTGAGGTACTTCTTTTCCTTGTAACTCCTTGTAACTCTCTCTCTCTCTCTCTCTCTCCGCAGGGGGTATAAAGGTTATGCACGTTCCTTCTGGGTGTAGTAAACTTTATACTTGGGGTGTGACAGCCCTCCGGTCCCGAGTCGTGGGATTCTAGAGAAATTGGCTGCCAATTCCTTTAGGTTCTCTCTCTTTCGGGAGGGCGGGTGAAGTGTCTGTTGTACAAACCGTCCCGTGGGTTACTAGGACCCCTTCCCATCCCTACTCTGTCCTTTTAGCTTAGGTTAATGATGTTCTCCTCTGACTGCAGAAAAAAACAAAAAAAAACTTAGTATTAACTCTTTTTCTCTACTCTTACGATTAGGACCCAACTGCTACCTCATGCGTGGGAAGAGAGGCTTTGGAACCTCTATAAATAACACCATTTCACTTCAGTTGTAGGTAATAATTAGAGGGGATGATAGCGGGTAGGATTGTTGACCATTTGGATTCCTACAAGCTACTTCGGGACTCCAACATGGGTTTAGACGGCTTAGACCATTTCACTTCAGTTGTAGGTAAATAATAATTAGAGGGGATAATAGCGGGTAGGATTGTTGACCATTTGGATTCCTACAAGCTACTTGTGGACTCCAACATGGGTTTAGACGGCATAGGTCGTGTCTCACCAATATGCTCGAGTTTTTCCACGTCATGTTGAGTGAGTATGATAAGAGTAGGGCGATTGATTAGAAAGCCTTTGATAAGGTACCTCACCGCCGGCTAATGGCTAAAGTGCGCGTGCTGGATATTGGTGGGGAAGTAGGTAGGTGGATTGATATCCGGCTGAAGAATGCCACAAAGTTAATCCCTTCCGTTAGGCATATGGGCTACAATCGACGCTTACGTGACGTGGGTTCAAAGATGTCGATTTTAGAAGCATGTTCAGTTGAAATGATAACCCAATTCGCAACAATGGTTGGAAGTTGGATTTGAAACGGTTTAGGACTAGTATGTGTGGGAATTACTTTATGTATAAGTTCTGTGACACGTGGAACAGGTTGAACAGTTCCTCTGTGGATCAGTTCAGGAAAAGGTTAGACCAAATCTTGCACACTATTTGAGGGTGTAGAAAATTTTCCCTGGCACCCGTTGCCATTGGTACCTCCTCGGTATGGGCCGCAAGGCCTTTTGAGGTACTTCTTTTCCTTGTAACTCCTTGTAACTCTCTCTCTCTCTCTCTCTCTCTCTCTCTCTCTCCAAAAACAAAATTTTTTCTAAAATTCTCAAAAAAACGGCATAAAAAACAAATGAAACAGTAAAAGCGCAAAAAATTCCGTAAAACTTCATTTTATTTTATTTTTAACCTTTCGAAAAGAACCTTTTCATGGAAGTAAAATGGGTGAAAAATACTTAAAAATTAAAAATCATTACTGACAGAGATTGTTTTCCTTTTAAAAATCTTAAACGTCAAAAGAATAAACATACAAGATAAAAAAAGAAAAAAAAGAAAAGGAAGAGAATTTGTAAGGAATTTCATAAAAAAAAAAAAAAAATTGGGATAACTCGCTAATAACGAGAAAACTTTACTCTAAAAAATTTTCACGAAAATTGTAAACGTTGTCGGTCGTAAAACAACTCCACCCGTCCCCTTCTCAGCCTCCTCTCCCCCTCCCCCCCTAAAAATCCTTTAAATTAGATGAGGAAAAATTCTTACGCTTTTTTTTTTAGTTATACTCGTATACGTGTAGATTAAACAGGCTTCCTTAAATAGTTTGAACAATGAACTTATTCAAACGTTCTTTAATTTCTATATACGAATATTTTGACTTGAATTTATTATATATATATATATATATATATATATAGATATGAATAGAAACGACATAAGTGTTAAGGAACGTTTCTGCACACGAGGAGGAGAGATAACGAATAATGAAAAATGAGGCGAACCGCACGGGAATCGAACCCAGGGCCTTCCAATTGCCGGTTGGACGCTCTACAGTTTCGGCTCCATGCGAGCCCTTTTCAATTGGTAATGACCGTATAAACAGAAAACAGAGTTTATATACATCTGGAAGTTAATTATCAGGGATTATTAGGGATTTATACATGGAAGAAACGGGAAGGGACATCAGTAAGAGAATTTATGAAGACAAGAGAGATGTGAGGGTGGGAAATGAAAAAAGTGCGGTATTCTGTCATGTTAGAGACTATAACTATGTAATAGGTTTCAATAATTGCAACTTTGTTTTCAAATCTAATAATTATGTTAAGCATAGAATTGTTGAATCTAGACTTATAGACTATACAAAATTTTAATCTATCCGATGGTCAATTCTCTTTTAACAAAATTATATGTAATAAAATTAAGAATTTTGTAACATTACCATCCAAAAATCCCCAGGCAACACAAGTACATCCATCAGGTCAAAGCTGGGTCGAGGGGGCACTTAACTATCTTCTGAGAAGAGGATGGGAAGGTTTAGTCAGCTAATCCTTGATAATTAACTTCCAGGTGTATATAAACTCTGTTCTCTGTTTATACGGTCGTTACCAATTGAGAAGGGCTCGCGAGTTGCCGAAATTGTATTGATGTTAAGCAAAGCTGGGCACAATCCGTTAATCGTTAATTAACGAAGTTAACTTTTTCGTTAACGATTTAACTTTTAAGTTAACTTTGAAAATCATTATCGGACTAATTAACTTCCGTTAACTCAAGTCCGTTAACCCAAAAAATTCATAAATAAACGTTTAAAAGTTTCTATTATTTTCAGTGCTGAGCAGGTGCGCAATTAATCCGCCACTGTTAATAGTGATGAACGAATTTCCATTTCCGCAGTGCAAAATCAGGCGATATATTTGTTTCCGTCGCCACAATTTGTGTCTTACCAAATATGGTAGTTATTTATGGCATTGGCTGCTGCCTTCCATCCCAGGTTTCGCCTCATCTGGTTGGACAAGTATGACAACACCAAGGTCGCCAGGGTGAGGAAAAGCATGGAGGGTACAGTCGAGGAGGCCATGAAGCAGCAGTCCAACGAAGTGGGCAGCAACAGTGGAGGCAGCAACAACGAGGAGGAGGAGGATGACTTCTTCAGTGCTGTCATCCAGACAAAAGAGAGCAGCAGAAGCCACAGGTCACTCAAGGGCAAGGCCCAGAACTTGGTCAAGACCTGGCTGGAGACCAACTCCAAGGACTTGCTGACAGATGCTGCCTTCTTGGGTGAGCAAGTGTTGGTGGACTTGTTCATCAAGTTCAACACAGCCATCCCCTCCAGTGCTGCAGTGGAGCGTTTGTTCTCTATGGGCAAGGACATCCTGAGGGCCAAGAGATCATCCCTGTCTGATGAAAACTTTGATATGCTAATTTTCATGAAGGGCAACATGCATCTCATGGACAAAATGGAGAACGAGAAGAAGAGGGAAAATTAAATTATATATATATTGTGTTTTTCATTTTTTTTATAATAAAAGTTAACGTTAACGGTTTATCGGTAACTTCCGTCACATGTTTAACGAATTAACGGTTAACGGATTAGCGGTTAACGAAGTTAACTTTTTGGTTAACGGTGCCCACCACTGATGTTAAGAAATAAAAATTTACGTCTTCCTGAAGAGTGGTTTCCTTCTCCATACTTCGTCGCGACAGTGCGTTATTTTACATCATATATATATATATATATATATATATATATATATATATATATATATATATATATATATATATATAACCGGTGTGCCATAAAAAAGGGTACATTTTAAAAAGGTTATAAAATCAACATTTGTCATTTAATTTTAATAAAACTTCCACAAAATAAAACATGTATCTATCGATATGCAAACAAGTTTTCAGACTAAAATATCAAATAATTCAAATTCTATCAACATTTAACGAAAGAGTATGATTTTTCTACTTAACATGCAAAAATTATTAAACCTTTTTGACATTTTTTATAAAAATAATTTTTAACGTAAAATTTACCTGAAATTATTAAAAAAATTGTTCGAAATGCTTTCCTTCAATTTCAATAACTTTTTTTATTCTTGGCCGGAATTCATGTATGGCTCGATTTACTTGTTCCTGTGGAAGCTCTTCCCATTTCTGAATGATGATCTCGCGTAAATGAGCGACATCTTTTATCCTAGTCCTGTAGACTCGCTCTGCTAAGTTCTCCCATATTCCGGCCAAGAATAAAAAAGTTATTGAAATGGAAGGAAAGCATTTCGAACAATTTTTTTAATAATTTCAGGTAAATTTTACGTTAAAAATTATTTTTATAAAAAATGTTAAAAAGGTTTAATAATTTTTGCATGTTAAGTAGAAAAATCATACTCTTTCGTTAAATGTTGATAGAATTTGAATTATTTGATATTTTAGTCTGAAAACTTGTTTGCATATAGATAAATACATAGGTTTTATTGTGTAGAAGTTTTATTAAAATTAAATGACAAATGTTGATTTTATAGCCTTTTTAAAATGTACCCTTTTTTTATGGCACATCCGTTATATACAGTGTGTCCGTAAAGTCATGGTGGGATTTTAAATAGCTATATTATTGCAACGAAACATGATAATGAGATGAAACAATGCCAAATTTAAGAACAACTCTCAAAGTTGTATCTTGTAGTTAGTCTAGGCTAAGCTTAACCTTTACCTCGTAGTTAGTCTAGGCTGTCCACATGCCTATGTTGAACATGAGCGTAATAGCCCGAAAGTTAATGTGTGGTGTGCTCTAGCACGAGATCGAGCGATTGGCCCATTTTTCTTCGCGGAACCCACTGTGACGTCACACAACTACCTCGCTATGTTGGAACATTTTGCAGTACCCCAATTTATTGACAATAATGTCATCTTTCAGCAAGATGGTGCTCCTCCGCACTATGCCAACGTTGTTCGAGAATTCCTTAATGAAAAATTTCAACAGAGATGGATAGGAAGAGGAGGATGGAAGCCATGGCCTCCACGCTCTCCGGACCTGACACCTTTGGACTTTTATTTGTGGGGTTACGTCAAGCAAAGCGTGTACAGTGTACCCATTATGGATATTCATCACTTGCACGAGCGAATCACGGAAGCTATCGCATCCGTCACTCCTGATGTTCTTGGGCGTGTGTGGCTGGAATTGAATCACCGCCTAGATGTCTGCAGGGCTACCAGAGGAGCCCATATCGAACTACGTTAAATAAAGTTATTCTTTTAGAGTTGTTCTTCAATTTGCCTTTTTTTCATCTCATTATCATGTTTCGTTGCAATAATATAGCTATTTAAAATCCCACCATGACTTTACGGACACACTGTACTGTATGATACTACACAGACCGTGCATGGAACAAGGAGCTCTTCTGGGAAAATTAAATCCACTATAATCCGAATAAGCAATGGGTAAATGACAAACACTATAGTTTTTTCTTTTTCATGATGTTAACCCGACGTGGGCAACGGGTTACTCGCAGAGGCGCCGCAAAAATACCTTAGGGAACCATTCTGAGTTCAATCCCATCATGAAACGGACATGTTATGTGCCTTGGAAAAGTGGACGCTCAATTTTGCCAGTTGAGGTTTAAGTTTTGGTTTTTGGCTAAAACTACAATAGTTACCCCTTTTTACTTGATGTATTCAATCTGACGCGAATGCAACGAGTTTTTTGTTTATACTGAGGTTCTGGATATAGTAGGCTAGGTGTAGCTGTCCCCTTAATCCTGTCCCAAAGCTGGATCCTATCTGCTTTGCGGATAACTGGTGAAGGAAGCTATATTTTTGGGGCCTCTTTGCGCGTGACCCGTTGCCCACGTCGGGCTAACATCATGAAAAAGAAAAACTATAGTGTTTGTCATTTACTATTACTTATTCGGACTATAGTGGATTTAATTTTCCCAGAAGTGTTCCTTGTTCCATGCACGGTCTGTGTATATCATGAAAAAACCTCAGGGAACCATTCTGAGTTCAATCCCATATATATATATATATATATATATATGCATATAACTGCAATGACCGCGCAGTATATAAATGAATAGAAACGACATAAGTGTTAAGGAACGTTTCTGCACACGAGGAGGAGAGATAACGAATAATGAAAAATGAGGCGAACCGCCCGGGAATCGAACCCAGGGCCTTCCAATTGCCGGTCGGACGCTCTACCATTATGCTACGGACCTCACTCAATCACAAATCGAAATTCTCCCACATAGGGCAGAAACCAATGCCCTGAGAGGGCACCCTCGCAAATCGTGAATATGCGCATATAACTGCAATGACCGCGCAGTATATAAATGAATAGAAACGACATAAGTGTTAAGGAACGTTTCTGCACACGAGGAGGAGAGATAACGAATAATGAAAAATGAGGCGAACCGCCCGGGAATCGAACCCAGGGCCTTCCAATTGCCGGTCGGACGCTCTACCATTATGCTACGGACCTCACTCAATCACAAATCGAAATTCTCCCACATAGGGCAGAAACCAATGCCCTGAGAGGGCACCCTCGCAAATCGTGAATATGCGCATATAACTGCAATGACCGCGCAGTATATAAATGAATAGAAACGACATAAGTGTTAAGGAACGTTTCTGCACACGAGGAGGAGAGATAACGAATAATGAAAAATGAGGCGAACCGCCCGGGAATCGAACCCAGGGCCTTCCAATTGCCGGTCGGACGCTCTACCATTATGCTACGGACCTCACTCAATCACAAATCGAAATTCTCCCACATAGGGCAGAAACCAATGCCCTGAGAGGGCACCCTGGGTTCGATTCCCGGGCGGTTCGCCTCATTTTTCATTATTCGTTATCTCTCCTCCTCGTGTGCAGAAACGTTCCTTAACACTTATGTCGTTTCTATTCATTTATATACTGCGCGGTCATTGCAGTTATATGCGCATATTCACGATTTGCGAGGGTGCCCTCTCAGGGCATTGGTTTCTGCCCTATGTGGGAGAATTTCGATTTGTGATTGAGTGAGGTCCGTAGCATAATGGTAGAGCGTCCGACCGGCAATTGGAAGGCCCTGGGTTCGATTCCCGGGCGGTTCGCCTCATTTTTCATTATTCGTTATCTCTCCTCCTCGTGTGCAGAAACGTTCCTTAACACTTATGTCGTTTCTATTCATTTATATACTGCGCGGTCATTGCAGTTATATGCGCATATTCACGATTTGCGAGGGTGCCCTCTCAGGGCATTGGTTTCTGCCCTATGTGGGAGAATTTCGATTTGTGATTGAGTGAGGTCCGTAGCATAATGGTAGAGCGTCCGACCGGCAATTGGAAGGCCCTGGGTTCGATTCCCGGGCGGTTCGCCTCATTTTTCATTATTCGTTATCTCTCCTCCTCGTGTGCAGAAACGTTCCTTAACACTTATGTCGTTTCTATTCATTTATATACTGCGCGGTCATTGCAGTTATATGCGCATATTCACGATTTGCGAGGGTGCCCTCTCAGGGCATTGGTTTCTGCCCTATGTGGGAGAATTTCGATTTGTGATTGAGTGAGGTCCGTAGCATAATGGTAGAGCGTCCGACCGGCAATTGGAAGGCCCTGGGTTCGATTCCCGGGCGGTTCGCCTCATTTTTCATTATTCGTTATCTCTCCTCCTCGTGTGCAGAAACGTTCCTTAACACTTATGTCGTTTCTATTCATTTATATACTGCGCGGTCATTGCAGTTATATGCGCATATTCACGATTTGCGAGGGTGCCCTCTCAGGGCATTGGTTTCTGCCCTATGTGGGAGAATTTCGATTTGTGATTGAGTGAGGTCCGTAGCATAATGGTAGAGCGTCCGACCGGCAATTGGAAGGCCCTGGGTTCGATTCCCGGGCGGTTCGCCTCATTTTTCATTATTCGTTATCTCTCCTCCTCGTGTGCAGAAACGTTCCTTAACACTTATGTCGTTTCTATTCATATATATATATATATATATATATACACACACATATATATATATATATATATATATATACACACATACATATACATATATATATATACACATACATATACATATATATATATATACACACACACACACATACGTTGGGCTTGCATCATGAAAAAGAAAAACTATGGTATTTGTCATTTACCATTACTTATTCGGACTATAGTGGATTTAATTATCCCAGAAGAGTTCCTTGTTCCTTGCACGGTCTGTGTGTATCACATATATATATATATATATATAAAATATTGACGAAACCTATGGTTATTGTTCATGTAAATGCTAAAACTAACTGTACATGCGCCTCGGTGGTGTAGTGGTTAGCGTCGCTGACTACTAATCCATCGGACCGGATCGAGACCCGGTGACGGCAGCCGGCGCGCAACAAAACCCAACTGTTCATCCTCTCGCACAATAAAGAAAGTGGTTGGTAGATCAATGTACCCTGGGTGGCGTAGTGGTTAAAACGCTGGGCTGCTGGTGGGGCGTGGTTCGTATTCCACGTTAAACTGTAGGTCTAGGTGGAGTGAAAAGCTTGACCTTCGTTAGAATGAAGAATTCGGGCGGAAGGTAACCAAAGGTATACCCACGAGTATATTTGTTACAAGGAATCTGTGCAACTCGGGATTTCATGAAATCCCTAAAATGTTTAGGGAGTTTCACATAAGGATAAGTCGCGATATTTTCGTTAAACCTACGGGAAAATTATTGAATGCCCGGCTAGGTCAACTGAATGCCCTTGACGATTGGTTAGGTTAAGTGGTGATATTTTCGTTAAACTAACAAAAATATGACAATGTTATATGAAATCCCAAGTTACACATATTTCCTGTAATATATACATCACTGAGCCTCGGAAACCTTGATTTCGGCTCTCTCTCTCCCCTCCTTCTATGAAACTCGTCCTTGGCCCCCTCATTCCTACATAAAAAAATAGAGCTTTCAAACCTTTGGTGGGTGGATGAGTATCTGTAAAAGTGGAGTGGAACAATTTTATTTTCGTTACCACCCAAGCAACACAACTATCGTTAACTGTGTGTGTGTGTGTGTGTGGTGTGTGTGTGTGTGTGTGTGTGTGTGTGTGTGTGTGTGTGTGTTTAACAGTTTTTTTTTGAGAGAAATTTTAGTGCATTTAAATTGGGCTAAAAGCGAGTAAAATCCTTTTATCGAAAACACTTGACGGATTTTTTATTTTTTTATTTTTTTTTATTATTATTCTTGTATGCATCTTTAGTTATCTCAGAAATTGTAGATTTTTTATATCTAAATTTTATGTTTTAAGTTGCTCTGTAGATAAAATATTTTATTTACGCGCAGTCCACGATGTACACAAGATGAAACGCCAGTTTTCTGATAGTGTGACGAGACCGCTGTGACGAGCAGGAACGTCGTCACTAAAATTTAAAGACATTTATAGTTTTATAGATTTGTATGTGGGATTTAACCCTACTATCAATTCGTTGATACCCGAAGTACCTTCCTCATTTTGAATTGGCAAGTTATTAACATAAATGGACTGATCTAAACTTGTTTATGCAATTTTGGTGACGGTTTTGTTAATTATTTTTTATTTTTCAAGTACTCTTGCGAGTGTCTACATAATTTGGACAACGGCCATTCTGGGAACTGTATGATAATTCCATTGAGAAAAATACTACCCACTAATGTTTTAATAGTGCACAATTTGTCCATTGACAAGAGGTACATGTCGATATAATAAAGTCAGTCGATCAGGTGTCAGACATTAATATGTAACAATGTGGCAAACGTAAAATTGTCCTATTATGGAAACCAAAGTCATTTAAAGGATTAACCTTGATAGAATATCCCTCATTTATAATGACTTATCCGAGCTGTGTTTTAAACACTTCGATACTATAAAATCAGAAATAATTTTATCATCCCTGTCTCTAGTGCAGGGCCGTACCAACTGTGATGGTGCCCTGTGCAAGGTTCCTCATGCCCCACCCCACCCCATTCAATTCGAAACGTATACAAATTGATTATGATAGAAATACAAAATTAATTAAAATACACAATTATTTAATACATAAACAATACATAATTAATTAAAAATCCAAATTTCATTCTACGTGGCAGCTCTAAGACCAACATTTGACGGACCCCACACGTAAGCACCCTGCGCGGCCGCACCGATCGCCCCTGCCTTGGCACGGCCCTGCCCCAGTGTTAACACCCTGTATTAAGTTTAACTTTATGCAAAAAAAGTTAGCAAAGTCGGATTGCAGTGGAGGACCCCTATATACCTTACGGCTCAGTGCATCTCGACTGATTTTTACAGACGATACCAAACAGTAAATAAATGGAATTCATTACTTTTCCATCAAAAGCTCAACCTCTTTAGCTAGATTTAAAACTTTTAGAAAGTATCGTTGACTTCTATTAGTACTTAGATTAGTGGTTATTTTTGTCTATTTAGCTCAAGGCAGCTCAAGGTTCTTATAAAAAGCATGTTTTTATACATGGTCAGTTCCCAATTGTTGTATTGATGCGCGTTTTCTCGATTTTTTTTATACTGAAAAGAGGGGACAAAGGCAAACGTCAGCAAAAAAGCCTCCCCCTCCCCTCATAGAAGGAGAAGAAGAGAGCCGAAATAAAGGTCCAAAGTTTTCGAGATGCCTAAACACTGCGTTTGAAAGAGTGGAGGTCAAACAGGTGGAAGGATGGATTGAGGAAGGTTGTTTCAGGGTTAACCGGTTGAGTAGATGAAAGATTGAAAATACTGATTAACCCTTGCGTTCGAGAGTTGGGCAGTAAAAGGATGAAAATGTATTGAAAGTCTGGTACTGCAACCCCTCCTTAAAGAAGGAGGCATGCAGATAGAGAGTTCAGAAGAGTAGTGTTCGTTATAACAGCGATAGTAGAGAGAGAGAGAGAGAGAGAGAGAGAGAGAGAGAGAGAGAGAGTTACAAGGACAAGAGGAAGCCTCAAAGACCTTTTGGTCCACTCTGGGAGGTTCCTGTTATTAAAAGTTTATTTTTCTTTCAACTATCCTAGCAGTAGTAGAAAACTGGATAGAAAAGTAGAAGGCTCTCTCCCCACCCTCCGCTCCCTCCCTGCCAGAGGCAGGTACGGAAAAAGGTTGAAGAAAATACCTTGACCCTGGAAAAGTAGCCAAGGAAATTTTACAGGAAAGTGGAGAATATATAAATAGCTCTATATTTAGCTTGCTCACAGAGACACCGTGCAAGCGAACTCCTGCAGAGTTTTCTTATGTTTTAATCTTAAACTATGAGAGTATTCAGTACTTTGTCTAGCCTATTTTTAAACACATTTACACTTTGACTGGAAACAACCTCTGAGGGAAGTTGGTTCCAGATATTAACTATTTTATAGGAAAAGAAATTTCCGCAGACAGAGGTCCTAAATGTCTTTAGTTCCAGTTTAAACCCATTATTTCTTGTCGGATTGGCATTAAGTGAGAATAAGTTTCTGTAATCTACCCTGTCTATTCCTTTGAGCATCTTGAAGATTTGAATAAGCTGACCCCGCAACCTCCTCGTCTCTAAGCTAAACAGATTTAGGCGCTCCAATCTCCGTTGGTAGCTTTGCATTCTCATTGAAGGGATCAATTTTGTAGCCCTTGCTTGTACTCTTTCTAACCTTTCTATGTCCTTCCTGAGGGATGGAGACCAAAACTGCGCACAGTATTCCAGTTGAGGTCTGACTAGAGAATTATAAAGAGACATTACAGCCTCCTTGTTCCGAAACTGGAACTGTCTTTTAATATAACCTAATAATTTTAAGGCCCTCTTTTCGACTTCTGCACAGTGCTTCGACGGTTTCAGATCGCTGCTGATATAGACTCCTAAGTCTTTCTCTAGATCGGTCTCAGTCAAGTTCCTTCCCAAGAGAGAGTAATCGGTCTTCGGGTTTTTATAACCTATGTGCATTACCTTACATTTGTCCAAGTTGAATGGCATCTGCCAAGTAGCAGACCATTCGCCCAACCTGTCAAGATCGTTCTGAAGCGTTCTTACGCCTTCCTCAGTACCTACACTACTTCCTAATTTCGTATCGTCTGCAAATTTGGAGATTGCACTTAGAAGCCCGACGTCTATATCGTTAATATAGATGATAAAAAGTAAAGCACCCAGAACGGAACCCTGTGGGACACCACTGGTGACCGGCGCCCACTCCGAAGCCACTCCATTTATTACCACTCTCTGCTTTCTATCTTTTAACCAATCCTCAATCCAGTTGGAAACGAGCCCGGTGATTCCTAGTCCTTTGACTTTAGCTATCAATCTAGCGTGAGGGACTTTGTCAAAGGCTTTTTGAAAGTCGAGATACACTATATCTATTGCCCTACTTGCATCGTACAGGGTATGCATATTATGGAAAAACTCTAACAGGTTTGTCAGACAGGATCTATGTCGTTTAAATCCATGTTGAGAATAAAAAATTAGATTGTTAGATTCAAGATGATACACAATACGTTTTGTAATGATGGATTCCAACAGTTTGCCGACAACTGATGTTAAACTGATCGGGCGATAATTACAAGGATTTTCCCTATCACCCTTTTTAAAGATTGGTGTTACATTTGCTAACTTCCAGTCGGTTGGAACTTTCCCTAACTCAATTGATTGTTTGAATATGGTTACTAAGTTGTCAACAACATTGTGGCTAACCTCTTTTAATACCCTTGGAAGAAATAAGTCGGGGCCAGGTGATTTGTATTTGTTCATCTTATCAATTAATTGCTGTACCTCATTTCTCGTAAAACTTATGGTCTCTACGGGCTGGTCACCGTCATATGTAATCCGAGGACTTGGCACTGCTATTGTGTCTTCCTCCGTGAAGACTGTAATGAAGAACTCGTTTAACATATTAGCTATATCTTTATCACCGAATTTCAGTACGCCATTTCTATCTTTTAAGGGGCCTACAGAATTTTTAATTGACTTTCTGCTATTAACATGGGCAAAAAATTATTTAGGGTTAACTTTACAGAGTGAGGCAACTCTAGCTTCTTCATCACGTTTGGCTGATCTAATTAAGGACTTAACCCTCCTACGTAGGTTTATATAGTTTTCTGAATTAGTGTGGTTGAAATGCGACTTAAGTAGTTTGTAGGCTCTATTTCTTCCCGTAATAGCCCTCCTAATTTCGTTGTTAAACCATTTCGGTGACTTTGTTGACAAGGAAATCATTTTAGTGGGTATAAAAGTGTTCTGTAATATTCTAAATTGATCCCTATATGAGCTGCAGGTGACATTGACATCCTCACTTATTAGAACTTCAGGTGTGTCTAAACTACTTCGGAAGCTTTCAAAATTTGCTCTCGAGAAATCCAGTCTTTCACGAGTCTTTTCGCGTGTATTAACTGGAACCCTCAGGTCAAACCTAATCAAATTATGATCGCTGTTACTTAAATTTTCACCAATAGTCAGGTTAGAGACTAGGTCATCTTCGTTCGTGAATATGAGGTCTAGTTTATTATTACCCCTAGTAGGCCCGTCAACCCATTGACTTAATGAGTTATCATCGGCAAATTCCAACAGTCTTGAGCCCTCAGCATCAGCTGTTTTGTTTTCCCAATTTACATTACCACAATTAAAATCACCAAAAATCACACTGATCTTATTATTCACTATTCTGCTTAATTTGTTATACAAGTTTACATCCTTATCAACGGAGTAGTGAGGTGGTCTATATACTAGAAGTAGCTGCACTACTTTATTATTATTTAGGTTTAGATCAATTCCCAACATTTCATGAGCAGATACGATATTACTGTTGAGAGAGACAGAGAGAGAGTTACAAGGAAAAGAAGTACCTCAAAAGGCCTTGCGGCCCATACCAAGGAGGTACCAATGGCAACGGGTGCCACGGAAAATTTTCTACACCCTCAAATAGTGTGCAAGATTTGGTCTAACCTTTTCTTAAAGTGATCCACAGAGGAACTGTTCACAACTGAAGGTAACCTGTTCCACATGCCACAGATCTTATAGGTAAAGTAATTCCCACATACACTAGTCCTAAACCGTTTCAAATCCAACTTCCAACCATTGTTGCAAGTTGGGTTATCATTTAAACTAAACATGCTTCTAAAATCGACATCTTTGAACCCGCGTCACGTAAGCGTCGATTGTAGCCCATATGCCTAACGGAAGGGATTAACTTTGTGGCATTCTTCAGCCGGTTTTCAATCCACCTACCTACTTCCCCACCAATACCCAGCACGCGCACTTTAGCCATTAGCCGGCGGTGAGGTACCTTATCAAAGGCTTTCTAATCAATCGCCCTACTCTTATCATACTCACTCACATGGCGTGGAAAAATACTCACTCAACATGGCGTGGAAAAACTCGAGCATGTTGGTGAGACACGACCTATGCCGTCTAAACCCATGTTGGAGTCCCCATGTAGCTTGTAGGAATCCAAATGGTCAACAATCCTACCCGCTATTATCCCCTCTAATTATTTACCTACAACTGAAGTGAAATGGTGTTATTTATAGAGGTTCCAAAGCCTCTTTTCCCACGCATGAGGTAGCAGTTGGGTCTTAATCGTAAGAGTAGAGAAAAAGAGTTAATACTAAAAGTTTTTTTTTTTTCTTGCAGTCAGAGGAGAACATCATTAACCTAAGCTAAAAGGACAGAGTAGGGATGGGAAGGGGTCCTAGTAACCCACGGGACAGGATTGTACAACCACGGGACAGGTTTGTACAGAGACAGAGACAGAGACAGAGACAGAAAGAAGTGGGAAACTGATGAGAAGGAAAGCCTTTGATACCACCCAGTCAAGTAGAGCTCTGTGGGTTGAGCCACCCGAAATACGAGAAGCATATTCCATACATGTGCGGACAAAACCCAAAAAACAAGACAAAAAACAAAAGATCGGAGCCGACACGGCACACCTAACTTCTTAGAATCTATTTAAGAAAGAGAGTAAATGTAATCTTTCCAGGAAAGATTGCAAGAAAAGGGAACACCAAGTTTGTTAAGAGGAGAGGAAGGATTGAGGTGTGTATTGTTGAAGATAAGGGGATAGACGTACGAGTAAGAAAGATTGTGAAAAATAGACAGACGAAGGAACTTGTGTTTTTGAGGCATTGAAAACCATGACATTTTCTCTGCCGCAATCAGAGTTTGCATAGGCAGAGTGTCAACAGAGAAGCACAGTCTGTATACAGTTAGTATACAAATCTCAGACAATCAGTTTACTTTATTTCTGAACGCGACAGCGAAGTTAAGCGACACTGGGTCCGAGTTAGACCGTCCTCTGAGTCCAAATGATGTAGCGACCCGTGGTTCGGATCCCATTAAAGCTGTAGGTTTCCTCAGTCATATGACCTTAGATGTTGCGAAGAACAACTCCATCAAACAACAACATTATGAACGCGAGTCTTCATCTGTTGGATTAGGTGGTCATACGCAATCCCATGAATTGTGAACTCACTGGAATTTATTAAAATCCTGACTAACAACATTTCGTCGACATTACACTTCATCGACATTTTGGGGGGGGGGGGGGAGAAGAAATTACGTTAAATTAGCTAAAGTTAATTACAAGTGTCGATGAAATTTCCCATCGACGAAATATACTCGTATATATCGTATATGTCCTTAAAATCAAATGACAGAAGCATATTCTCTTATGATCACATTACTTATAAATGCGTATAATACACAATTTACATCATATATCAGTCTGTAAAGGAAAAAATATGGTGGGTCTTGATTCGGATGTAAATATTATAAATATTTTTAATCTTCGGATAAATATTATATTTGAGAGGAAGGAAGTATAATAGATTATTCATTTCCGACGTTTACTTAAAAATAAAGTAAATCTTACAAATTAAAATATTATTTATGATAACTGCTCTGAAGTTAAAGAGACGATGAGAACAAGCTTCAATTGTGACGACGTTTGAATACTGTTTGAATAAGTTTATCGTAACTAATTTATAGAGAATCTGAATGTTGTGTCATGTAATTTAAGAGTTATGAACATCTTAATATATGAATACAATATATATGATACAGTAAAATAATGCGATTGTATATACTGTGTGTGTGTATATATATATTAAGCAGCCAATCATATTTAAGTCGATAAAATATTTCATCATGTTGTACGTATATAAGGGGAATTAACATTGCATCATTTTGTTTTGTATAGATTGCTTCGCATTCGAAAATATTTTAAAATGTCTCTGAACCTCGACACCCGATTGGAAATAGTAAAGTTGTATTATGGAAATGGTGAATCTCCAATTGCGACATTGAGAGCCAACAAGACCAAACATGGACTCCACAAGGATCCCTTTAGTACAACTGCAATCTCTCGCCTTATTACCAAGTTTAAGACAACGAAGTCACTTCACGATGAACCTAAATCTAGTCGCTCCTCACCTGTGGGACAACGCACAGAACAGGTGGCAAATGCACTCGACGATAGAGAGGTGGCCAGGTGAGGTGAGAGGTGGCCAGCTCGTTCGCCTGATCTGAACCCTCTTGATTATTACTTCTGGGGGATGCTAAAGGCTCGCGTCTACCATGCTAATAAACCTGATTCACTCGTAGCTCTCAAATAAAAAATCAAGTAAGAGATTGAGCATGTCTCTTTGGATGAGTTGCGTCGGGCAGTAGACATCCTAATCCCTCAACTAGAATGTGTGGTTGAACAAAATGGCGGATCAATTGAACAGTTTTTATAGACAGGTATGAAATTCCTTTGTGTGCTTAAACTTTTTTTAATTTGTTATTAACATTTTTTCACGTTACCTGTGTTTGTAATTCTATTGATTACCTGCGCTACTTATAAAAGACCCTGTATATACAGTATATATACAGGGTGGGTAAAAAAAAGATCCCTTAGAGGTAAACTGTCATATTAAAAAAGTTAAGGGGACTAGAGTTCCCAAACTTTATAGATGCTTACCTTAGCTTGTTGTTCGTCTTAATTGAGAAGTTGCTCGATGTGTCCCCCTTCCTGCTCAACGTGCCTCCAAACGTGGACCCCACTGATCAACACACCTGTTCACATATCGTTGAAACACCTTCTCCCAGCCGAGCAGAATTCTTTCGCGTAGTTCATCTATGTCTCTTATATTAGTACCAGGGATGTAAACTCTGGACTTCAGGGCTTCCCAAACACCATAATCTAGTGGTGAAAGATCGGGGCTACTAGCCGGTCACATATTGGGTTCGATAAAACCTGGTGTTTCGTTCTAAAGGAATGTGACAGTTTGGCGTGCTCTGTGAGCAGGGACTCCATCTTGTTGGAACGTATATCTTTCACTCTATCTAATTGATATTCGACGAATTAGTAGTGAAAGATATACTTTCCAACAAGATGGACCCCTGCTCACAGAGCACGCCAAACTGTCACATTCCTTTAGAACGAAACAAGATTTTATCGAACCCAATATGTGACCGGCTAGTAGCCCCGATCTTCCACCACTAGATTATGGTGTTTGAGAAGCCCTGAAGTCCAGAGATTACATCCCTGGTACTAATATAAGAGACATAGATGAACTACGCGAAAGAATTCTGCTCGGCTGGGAGAAGGTGTCTCAACGATATGTAAACAGGTGTATTGATCAGTGGGGTCCACGTTTGAAGGCCTGCGTTCGGCAGGAAGGGGGACACATCGAGCAACTTCTCAATTAAGACGAACAACATGCTAAGGTAAGCATCTATGAAGTTTATGAAGTTTGGGAGCTCTAGTCCCCTCACTGTTTTGAATATAACAGTTTACCTCTAAGGGATCACTTTTTTTTACCCACCCTGTATATGGGATAAATTTCACACTTAAATGCGTGAAGAGAATGAATGATGCAAGCCCACAAGGAAAAAACATTATTCCAAGGCCTTTCGTGTAGTGAACAGTACACCTCGTCAGAGAGTACAATCCTTTCCTGACGAGGAATACACGAAAGGCTTTGGAATCATTTTTATTTTTCTTTGTGGGTTTGCATCATTCATTCATTTCACGTGTTTAATTGTGAAATTCATCCCATATATCAGGTCATCCCAGAGGTAATGTCGTTTTTTACGATAGATTAAGTTTAAACTAGTCCTACTCGGTTTAAGCATAAATTTTCCGAAGGTTATATCCAGTGTTGGGCACTAAAGCGTTAATCCGATAACAGTTAATTAACGAAGTTAACTTTTTTTAACGGACTATTAACGGAAGTTAATTTCCATTTATCGTTATCGGACCAGTTAACTTCCGATAACTCGATATTTAGTCTGTTAAAGTCCGTTAACACGTTAACTGCGAGGAGTCATTCACGGAAGATCACCGCTCCGCGAATGAATTCAAACCGCCATAACTTCAGTCTGCCAATTCCGTCCTCTGCCGCAGTGGAACGGCTCTTCTCTCTCGGCAAGGACATCCTGAGGCCCAAGAGGTCAAGACTGGCAGTTGGGCCTAACTTTGAGAAGTTGGTCTTTCTGAAGGGCAACCAGCACATTGTGTCATAGTCTTTAATAAATGTGCCTAAAATTTAATTTTACCTTTCAGTTCCCGCCATAATAATTCTCTGGTAAATTAAAATTTAGTTAATGGTTAGTGGTTACAAGGGTTTCAAACCATGTAATCAGTACATTTTTTATTAAAAAAAAAAAAAAGTTATTAAGCAAAAAAGTTGCAAAACTTGATAAAAATACAGTTAAATACCTATTTATTGTTGGATTTTGCATAAATAAACATTTTCTATGGGTTTTAAAGCTTTTTTCCTTGATTTTTTTAAATGTTAGTAAAGAAATAGTTATCGTTAACGGATTATCGTTAACTTCCTTAACTTTGTAGTAAAATTATCGGATTATCGTTATCGGAGTTAAAAATTGGGGTTAACGGATTATCGTTATCGAAGTTAACTTTTTGGTTAACGGTGCCCACCACTGGTTATATCTAAGAGAAGATCTATCGTGTTTCGCTACATACTTTACAGACCTTGACCAGTGAAGACGTGTGTTTTGCTTTATGTGAACCCCTCATAAACATGGCGGTATCAGAAGAGCATATCAGGCATATAATGCTTTACGAGTTCAAAAAAGGGAATAGTGCTACTGAAGCAACGCGAAACATTCAGGACGTTTATGGCAACGATATTCTGCATGTGAGGAAATGTCAAAGATGATTTCTAAAGTTTAGGGATGGTGACTGGTGTTTGACAGATGCAGCACTCTCTGGACGCCCTGCTGAGTTTGATGATGACCTGCTGTTAGCCGCACTTGAAGAAGACTGTTCAACAACTGTCGAAGAATTGGCCCAGAAACTCAATTCATCCCCGTCCACCATCCATCGACATTTGCAACAACTCGGGAAAGTGCCTAAGTTAGTAAAATGGGTGCCACATGAATTGTCGGTCGACAATCTGAGGGTGCGGGTAAACATCAGCACAGCTCTTCATTCCCGTGAACTCCACGATCCGTTTTTGCACCGTTTCGTGACTGGTGATGAAAAGTGGATACTGTACCAGAATGTTAAGCGCTGTCGACAGTGGGTTTGTGCCGGAGAACCAGCGACACCACAGCCAAAACCAAATCTTCACCCTCGGAAGGTGTTGCTGAGTGTTTGGTGGGATAAAGGTGGTGTAATACACTTTGAAACCTTACCACACAACCAAACAATCACCGCTCAAGTCTGCTGTCAACAACTGGATCGATTGAACACTGCACTAAAAGAAGAGAGACCTTCTTTGGTTAATCGGAAAGGAATCGTGTTCCACCACGACAATGCACGTCCTCATACCGCTCGGATCACTTCTGCAAAAATTGAGGAGCTTGGGTGGGAAAAACTTCCACATCCTCCATATTGTCCAGACCTTGAGCCTTCAGATTATCATCTCTTCAGGAGTCTGCAAAACTATCTTGACGAGAAACAGTATACTTCTTCAGATGACCTGCACACCAGTCTTTGTACGTTATTTGCCTCAAAACCGCCTGAATTTTATAAACATGGCATTGAAAAGCTTGTAGGACGTTGGTAGAGTGTCATTGATTCCGATGGAAAATATATACTAGATTAAAAATTTTCAGTTGAGTTTTTTTTTGTCCTTCAAATTCCGATCTGAAAAACGACATTACTTATGGGATGACCTGATATATATAATATACATTCAACTGCAAAGAACACGCAGTATAAATAACGTAAAGAACGACGCTTGTATAGGAGATATTCCGCGCAAGACGAGAGAGAAAGAACGAAACAAATGAAAAAATGAGGTAACCACCTGGGAATCGAACCCGGGATCTTCCGATTGCCGGTCAGACGCGATACCATTACACCATGGACCTCACTCTTCCAAATGCCGTAATTCTTCTACATACTCGCAGAAACCAATGCCCCAAGGGGGCACCTCCCGCATGCCGTAACATTATATACATTCAACTGCAAAGAACACGCAGTATAAATAACGTAAAGAACGACGCTTGTATAGGAGATATTCCGCGCAAGACGAGAGAGAAAGAACGAAACAAATGAAAAAATGAGGTAACCACCTGGGAATCGAACCCGGGATCTTCCGATTGCCGGTCAGACGCGATACCATTACACCATGGACCTCACTCTTCCAAATGCCGTAATTCTTCTACATACTCGCAGAAACCAATGCCCCAAGGGGGCACCTCCCGCATGCCGTAACATTATATACATTCAACTGCAAAGAACACGCAGTATAAATAACGTAAAGAACGACGCTTGTATAGGAGATATTCCGCGCAAGACGAGAGAGAAAGAACGAAACAAATGAAAAAATGAAGTAACCACCTGGTGGTGTAATGGTATCGCGTCTGACCGGCAATCGGAAGATCCCGGGTTCGATTCCCAGGTGGTTACCTCATTTTTTCATTTGTTTCGTTCTTTCTCTCTCGTCTTGCGCGGAATATCTCCTATACAAGCGTCGTTCTTTACGTTATTTATACTGCGTGTTCTTTGCAGTTGAATGTATATAATGTTACGGCATGCGGGAGGTGTCCCCTTGGGGCATTGGTTTCTGCGAGTATGTAGAAGAATTACGGCATTTGGAAGAGTGAGGTCCATGGTGTAATGGTATCGCGTCTGACCGGCAATCGGAAGATCCCGGGTTCGATTCCCAGGTGGTTACCTCATTTTTTCATTTGTTTCGTTCTTTCTCTCTCGTCTTGCGCGGAATATCTCCTATACAAGCGTCGTTCTTTACGATATATATATATATATATATATATATATGTATAAACAAAGCAGGGAAATTTACCAGAATTACTAAAAACTGTAATAACTCAAAATAAAAAATAAAACCGGCAATAGTAAATTGTTATTTACATTTTAACCAAGACAAAAATAGTAAAAAAGAAATATAAACGAAAATCCTTTTAAATATTGAAATGAATTTGTCATCCAAATGGAGAATCAAATTGGATTTGGAACAGAAAGTTAAAGAGAGTCAAAAAATGCAAATCAGTATTTGCCTAAAACACTTTTGGAAAAAGAGGAAAGGAAGGTAATTTTTTTTTTTTCTTTTTAAGTATTACTCAACTGGAATTTCATAAAAAAAAAAGTTTTCTTTTCTTTATTCTTTTATTCAGTTTTACACAGTTTTCTTTCTAGTTTATTTTTACTCGTTTGCTCAATATCAATTTTTGAAAAAAGGTTAGGAAAGTTTTGTTAAGTTTTCCAAATGTGGATAATTTTTAAGAAAAATTTCATCCTGAATGAAACACAATCATTTATGGCGATATTGAAACAAAGTGTATTCTTATATTTTATATATATATATATTTAAGCTTTTCAAACAATTTTGCCATTCTGAGCCCAAATAAATCAATTTTAAATGCGCGGCATTCAAAGAAACTTTGTAAATTATATTTACCTTCAAGATGAAAAGGGATTAGTTACAATGATACACACACATATATATATATATATATATATATTATATATATATATATATATATATATATATATACACGAACGGGTAAGCAAGTGGTTAAAATATCGAGTTACAAAGCTGGAGATTGTGGTATCGAGTCCGAGGTTGGACTTTGTGATTTCAGATTTCCTTGGCGGGTGGTGTTTCAAATTCCACGTTAAGTTGTAGCTACAAGATAAGGCAACAAGCCTGATCTTCGTCAGGATGAACAATTGGAACGGAAGCTAAAACCAAGTGTGTGTATATACTGTGTACACGACGTTCCAAATTATTATGGAGATTACATTTTCTGCAATGTTTTCAAAGGTTTTTCACCGATTTCAATGAAATTTTTAGCAAATAATCATCATATAGAGCAGCATTGATGGCATTAATTTCGATAAAATACTTTGATAATTATCTTGTTTTATTGTAAAATATGGTGTTCCAAATTATTAAGTAAGTATTCTCTTTACAGATCTAAATGGTGAAAATTGGTAAGAAGAAAGATTTGACGCCAACTGAGAAAAAAAAAGTAGTCAAGCCACTCGCTGAAAATATAAAATCTATTGAAATTGCGAAGCAGCTAGGCAGGGATCATCGAACTGTAAAGAAGTTTGAGCAGGCTGGCATATATAATGTACCAAGAACATCTCGATGTAGAATCCCTCAAACAATTGGCAAGACGTGTAGACCTACAATTCAGCCACCATTAACACCCAGGCACAAGAAGCAGCGTGTTGAATGCTCGCGTCAGAACGTGAAAACAGATTTTAAGATTGAATTGTTCACCGATGAATGCAGAGCAACCCTTGTTGGACCTGATGGTTGGCCAAGAGGATGGATTGCTGAGAGTCAATCTCTGCCATCGAGATTAAGACGCCAACAAGGTGGAGGTGGTGTCATGTTTTGGGCAGGATTGATAGGGAATGAAGTTGTTAGCCCATACGGAGTGACTGATCGTGTAAAAATGAATGCCCAGTCTTACAAAACTTTCTAAAAGAAACCTCATTCCATGGTAGAGATTAACCCTTAGCAATCCATCCTCTTGACCAACCATAAGGATCTAACGAGGGTTGCTGTACAGTGTACATTCATCGGTGAACAATACAGTCTTAAAATATGTTTTCACGTACTGACGCGCACATTTAACACTCTGCTTTTGTGCCTGGGTGTTAATGGTGGCTGAATTGTAGGTTTACACGTCTTGCCAATTGTTTCGAGGATTCTACATCGAGATGTTCTTGGTACATTATCGTGACCGGAAAATTCGCCGTAAACATTTTCGCCGTAGGAAAATTCGCCGTAAACATTTTCGCCGTAAACATTTTCGCCGTAAGACAAATTCGCCGTAAGGATATTTCGCCGTAAATAAAATAAAATTAAAATTAAAAAAAAAGTTTAACTGAACCCTTATAATAGCCGGTGCTGGTTAAGTGTGCGGTCTACCTAGCTTCGAGCAGTCTACCACAATTAAGATTCTTTATACTGTACGGCATTGACGATTGGTTAGGTTAAGTCGTGATAGTTTGGTTAAATAAATTTCTTAAATAAATTCCTTATCTTGCTTTGAAACTCACTATATAGGAGGAGAACGAGGCCGAGGCGCGCGAAGGCGAAGAATGGAGCCAACATTCTTTATACTGTACGGCATTGACGATTGGTTAGGTTAAGTCGTGATAGTTTGGTTAAATAAATTTCTTAAATAAATTCCTTATCTTGCTTTGAAACTCACTATATAGGAGGAGAACGAGGCCGAGGCGCGCGAAGGCGAAGAATGGAGCCAACATTCTTTATACTGTACGGCATTGACGATTGGTTAGGTTAAGTCGTGATAGTTTGGTTAAATAAATTTCTTAAATAAATTCCTTATCTTGCTTTGAAACTCACTATATAGGAGGAGAACGAGGCCGAGGCGCGCGAAGGCGAAGAATGGAGCCAACATTTCCTATAGAATTGTGGAATGTTGTCGAAAGAACTCATAATAATATGCCGAGAACGAACAACAGTATAGAAGGCTTCCACAATGCAATACAAAGCTCTATTACTAACATGCATCCAAGTATCTAGAAATTCATAACCAATTTGATGAAGGAAGAGAGTTTATTTTTAAGAAGTTTTATCACTGACTTTTACCATTGAATAAAGACTTGCCTTTTTAATGCTTATATAATACCCTTTATCATCCATTGATTATTTTTAAAAAATTTTATGGCGAAATGTCCTTACGGCGAATTTGTCTTATGGCGAAAATGTTTACGGCGAAAATGTTTACGGCGAAAATGTTTACGGCGAAAATGTTTACGGCGAATTTTCCTACGGCGAAAATGTTTGCGGCGAAATTTCCTAGAACCGTACATTATGTATGCCAGCCTGGTCAAAAACCTCTTTACTCGAGGACAACGGATGCTTTGCAACTTCGCGCTTGATTACAGATATCTGCCACCGTGTCACTTTTCTTATAGCTCCTTTATCATTTTGCTGCCTGAGTTTGGTAGCCTCCGCTGCAAACTTCTTTACAGTTTGATGATCTCTGCCTAGCCGCTTCGCAGTTTCAATAGATTTGATATTTTCAGCGAGTAGCTTCACTATTTTTCTTTTCTCAGATGGGGTCAAATCCTCCTCCTTACCCATTTTCACCATTTAGATCTGTAAAGAGAATACTTGCTTAATAATTTGGAACACCATATTTCACATATATTTTAATAAAACGAGATAATTATTTTAATTATCAAAATATTTTATCGAAATGAATATCATCAATGCTCCTATATATAGTGTTTATTTGCTATAAATTTCATTTAAATCGGTGAAAAACCTTTGAAAACATTGCAGAAAATGTAATCTCCATAATAATTTGGAACGTCGTGTGTGTGTGTGTGTGTGTGTGTGTGTGTGTGTGTACACAAGTCTGAGGCTCGAATATATATGATACAGCTCAGAATGGTCCCCTGAGATAACTTATGTACTGTAAGACACAAACTGTGCATGGAACAAGGAACCCTTCTGGGATATTAAATGCACTGTGTTCCGAATAAGTAATAGTAAATGGCAAACACAAAAGTTTTTCTTTTTCATGATATAAACTCAACCAACGTAAATGCGACGAGTTTCTTGCGTATATTGAGGTTCTGAATGTAGTTGTCTAGGTTAGCTTTAAACCTTAAACCTTGTCCCAAAGCTAGGTCCTATCTGCTTAGCAAATAGCTGGTGAGAGAAGCTATATTTGGGGCCTCTTTGCTAGTGACCCGTGTTGAGCTTTCACCATGAAAAATAAAAACTTTTGTATTTCATATTTACTATAATTTATTCGAACCACAATGGATTTAATATCTCAGAAGGTTCCCTTGTTCCATGCACAGTCTGCGTGTATGTATATATTCTTTGGTGCCGCTGAGTGGGAGGCCCTTAGGCAGTACTTCTCTGATTTCCCATAGAATGATTACTGCTTCCGTGGCCGGGGCCCCTCCGAGTGTGCTGAGGGCTTCACGGAGGTGATTCTCTCGGGCATGGAGGCGTACATTCCATATTCTATTCCTACTACTAATTCAAAAAAAAACCTTGGTTTAACTTTACTTAATTTACTGCTATCCGCAACAGAGGGGGGACTTTCAGGAGGTACCGTCGCCATCCGACTCCTAACTCCCACTTAGCTTATATTTCTGCCCGGAATCGTGCAAAATCTGTTCTTCAACTCGCCAAAAATTTCTTTAGCCGACAAAAATGTGAAAATCTATCCAATTTTAATTCTTCTCGTTCTTTCTGGCATCTAGCTAAGAACCTCTTCAACAACTTTATTTCCTTTTCTTTCCCTCCTCTTTTCCATTCCACAGCTCAGTTGCCGTCTCTTCTCCTGACAAAGCTGAACTCTTCGCTCAAGCTTTCACTTCCAATTCAATCCTGGACGATTCCAGTGCTGTTCCTCCATCTCCGACTTCATTGTGTCGGAAATTAGAATCGCTTCTAAAGATGTTTTTTCTGCCCTATCTGGGGTCAACTCTAGGAAGGCGTTCGGTCCTGATGGTGTTCCTCCTGTTGTTCTTAAGAACTGTGATTCTGTGCTGACACGCTGTCTAGACAAATTCTTTCGTCTTTGTCTTTCATCTGGTACTGCTCCTTCCTGCTGGAAGTTCGTTTTCATTCAGCCTGTTCCAAAGAAGTGTGACCGCTCTCAACCCTCCAACTATCGTCCAATTGCTTTGATTTCTTGCCTTTCCAAAGTTTTTTAATCTATCCTTACTAAGAAGGTTCTTAAACATATCTCTCTGACACTTGGTCATCCTCCTTTCCGGATTTCGGTGAAACTTTTGCTTTGCACTAGATATAAAAACCTTTTGATAAAGTGTGGCACAAATTCTTATTTCCAAACTGCCCTCCTTCGGTTTCTATCCTTCTATCTGTGGCTTCCTCTCTAATTTCCTTTCTGGCTGATCTATAGCTGCGATTGTAGATGGTCACTGTTCTTCTAAATCTATCCACTCCTATGCCGATGATTCCACCCTTCCACCCGCTTCCCAAAGCGTCCCTCTCAACAGTCGCTCCATGCTTCGGTAGGACGGCTATGGTACACCTGACCTCTGATCCTTCTTCTATCTCTGACTCGGGTAGAGAAAACCTTGTTGCTTTCAATGTATCAAAAACTCAGTTCCTCCATCTGTCTACTCGTCACAATCTTCCACACGAGTATCCCCTTACCTTCAACAATACACGACTCAGTCCTTCCTCTTTTCTTAACATTCTTGGAGTTTGCTTTTCTCGTGATCTTTCCTGGAAAGATCACATATACTCTCTTTCCAAAACAGCTTCTAAGAGGTTAGGTGTGCTGTACTGGCTCCGCAGTTTCTTCACTCCACTCAGTTGCTGTCTCTGTGTAGGGGTCTTGTCCGTATGGAGTACTAGGAGGGTGTGTCAATTTTGTCAACTTTTTTCAAATCAATTTTGGTAGTGAAAAGATAGTCTTTTCATGTCAAAACTTGAAATTGGCCAACCAAAATGAAATAAAATAACCCTTACCTACATCAATTTTACCTTAAAATTTCAGAAATTGACTTTTTTACTAAATAATAGGATATAAATTGATTAACTATTCATCTGTCACAGAATTATCCCACTGATCGCATATGGAGTGTTTTCAAGGTCATATAGTTGTTGTACAATGTACAAGTCACAACATGAATAGAACTGTCCCTCACTCTCAGTCGTCTCTTAGATGTCATAGACGGTGGTTTGCTGTTATTGCTCTTGTACCTACTTCATAGTTATTCTACTAGACGAATACTACAGTTTAACTAAGTATGGATTATTGATTATTACAATTATTTATTATTATCATATTCTTCTGTCTAATTATGTTGTAATCCCATTAAATATTTTTTTATTGAATTTTAGAACATCGAATGACTAAACTTTGAAACATCGTAATTGATATAAAATACTTAAATGTTTTTCTTTCTTTCCAGATATTCCTAAGATGCCAAAATTGAAGACAAGAGGTCAGTCGTCATGCCACTTGAGCCTGTTAGTCGGTACAGGCAAGGAGCTTCACGTATCAGAACTACCAACAGTGCGAGACATGCTGAGACTAGGGTTACTCCTTCGTGAACAAAATACAAAGGATAGAAGGAACTACACAGAGAAAGAGCTCATAAGGGACATGATTCCCCCTCTTCTGCATCAGTGGAAAAAAACTAATGTGTTATTCAAACCACCTGTACTCAATCAGTATAGAACTATTGAGCTAAAATTAACAAAGCTGTGGCACAAAGCAGTTGAGACATCACTTGGTAAAGGAAAACTAGCAAAGAAAAATAAATTTCTGCACACACTTGATACTCTTTTTAGCATTTTTAACTGCCAGTATCCCATAGAGTTGTGTTCCGAAGCCAATTGTTCTCCCTTATGCAGAAGAGAACCTCCCTCACATTGATTGTCGCTGTCCTCGTGAGAAGAAGATCCCTGTTTTGGAGCTGGCTTTCATAAAGGCGCAGAGAACAAAGGCAGGAGGCCAAGGAAGTATGCAGATTGGTTCGGCAGATTATTCAGAAACCAAAAAACAGATTGTTATTGCTAAGAAAAAAGAGAAAATCCAAGAGAGGGAAGAAAGGAAGAAAAAGAAGAGTGAAGAAGCCACCCAAAGAGATGAAGAGCTCTATCAAGAGGTTTCTCACTTCTTTGAAAGCTCTTCAGATGAAGAGAAAGAAGCAACATCAGATGATAGTTCCAAAATGTTATCTGAACCTTCGCTGAAGAGAATGAAATACAACACTAAAGACATCTCAAACATTGCCCTTGCCAGTATTCGCCACCATACGGGGCTACGAGAGACTGCAGAGATTGCCACTGCCGCTTGGATAGATGCAGGCCTCATCAGCCGAGAGGATACATCCTTAGTGATAGATCATAATAAGATAACAAGAGCACAAGAAAAAATAATGAAGGAAATATCTGATCAGCATGAAAAAGATTTGAAAGAGGAAGGTCTCTCTTGCCTTTTGTTTGATGGAAGAAGAAATGACACAAAAGTTCTCCTAGAGGTAGAGGGAATGGACAGAAAGTTCCCGCTCTCATCAAAGAAGAACACTACTCTGTGTGTTCCGAACCTGGTGGCCGCTATTTGTTTCACTTTGTTCCTGAAGCAGAAGTAGAAGGCAAGAAACATGCAGAGGCAATTGCTGATCAAATAATATGTTGGCTTCAAGAAAGAAGACTTGACAGTTCACTGCAGGCCGTTGGTGGAGACTCAACTGCGGTGAACACTGGATGGCAGGGCGGTGTTATGACGCATTTAGAGAAAAAACTTGGAAGAAGGCTTGTTTGGACTGTATATGATTTGCACACAGGGGAACTACCTCTTCGTCGTCTCATCCAGGAACTTGATGGTCCTACAAAGAGCAACAACAAGTGGTCAGGCCCCCTTGGCAACATGCTAGATGAAGCAACGGAATTAGAAATAAATACAAAATTTCCGAAGGTCGAAGTAAGCCCTCCCCTCCCAGTGTTGTCTGAAGAAGTTATCAAAGACCTCAGCACGGATCAATCTTACGCTTATCGTATTGTTCAAGCAATCAGATCAGGAGAGTTGCCTCAAAATCTGGTTCTCTTGGAGATTGGACCCGTAAGTCACAGTCGTTGGTTAACTACAGCGATTCGTTTCTGCAGGATTTGGGTTTCCAAACATGCACTGAAGGGCAAAATGCTACAGAATTTGATGTTGATTGTTAAATTTATTATTGGGTTTTATCTTCCTCACTGGTTCAATGTAAAACTTAATCCAATGTGGATGGAGGGGCCCAACCACATCTTGTTTCAATTACAGCTACTGAGAACCCAAAGGAAAGTAGTGATGGACATCGTGTTACCTGTGGTGAGAAGGTCCGCTTGGTATGCTAGGCCAGAGGCAGTTTTGCAAGCAATACTCTGCAGCCAATGTACCAAAGAGCGAACTGAGGCTGTGGAAATCATTCTAAAGCTTAGAGGAACATCACTAGATGATGACCAGCTGGGAGACTGCTCTGTTCAGACAAGGAAGGTACCTCCGATAAACGTCAATGCCACGAAATTGTCAGAATTAGTTAACTTGAGTTCGGAAGTTTTGGAGCCACCACTGACAACATGTATAACAAACAAAGATTTAACACAACTTAAAGAGGCCCCAATGCAAATGCCAAAGTGGCCTTCTCACACTCAGAGTGTGAAGAGATGTGTGAAAATGGTCACAGAAGCAGCTAGTCAAGTTTACAGTCACGAGAGGCGAGAAGGCTACATCAAAGCGCAAGTAGCAAGCCGAATGCTGATGTCAAGGAACCGCAGCAAAAAGGACATGACTGCATTGGTTACTTTCAAATAAAGACTGAATGATATCTTATTGCCACTTTAAATGTTGATGTTTGCCCACATTTGTTATTTTGTTACGAATTTACGAAAAAATGGAATTTCTTAATTAAAATTGATGTAGGTAGGAGTTATTTTCTATTGTTTTTGAAGCAAGGATATTATTTTGTATGCCAAATGATTACATTAAATTGCTACCAAATCCCATGATTTTCAATTTAGTCATTTCACCCCAAAAATTGACACACCCTAATGGAGTACGCTTCTCATGTATCGGGTGGTTCAACCCACACAGACCTACTTGACCGGATGGAATCAAAGGCTTTACGTCTCATCAATTCCCCGCCTCTTACTATCTTCAATCCTCTCTCTTCGCCACGATGTTGCCTCATTCTCTCTTTACTATTGCTATTATAACTAACACTGCTCTTCTGAACTCTCTAACTGGATGCCTCTTCCTTTAAGGAGAGCACGCAGTCCCCGACTTTCTACACATCCTCACTCCTTTTCTGTCCAACTCTCTAAACGCAAGGGTTAATCGGTATTTTCAATCTCATCTATTCAACCGGTCAATTCTTGAACAATATTTCTCAATCCATCTTTCCCCCCGTCTATGACCTCCGATCTTTTAAACGCAGTGTGTCCAGTCATCTAGAAAACGCTGGACCTTGATTTTGGCTCTTATTCTTCTATTGAGGGGGGTGGGCGCTTTTGTGAGCATTAGCCCTTAACTTCTCCTTCCTGCATAAAAAAAGATATATATCTTCTTTCAATATTTGTAGAGAAAAAGGGTGTTCTTTGGGAACCGGCATTTAAGAATAAAAGAAATGATCAACGCCCACACCAACATTATGAAAATTTAATATCAGACGTTTCGGAAGTCAAACTCCCATCATGAGTGACTAAAAAAATAAAAAGTAAAAACAATATAAAATTGGTGAAAGACGAGTTAGACAGGTACGTAATTAACTTAATTTTTTAAATATTTTCAATAGTACACGAGCAAGATTCAAATCCCAATGACACTATTCTCGGGTTCAATTAAGTTTAATAATTATAATTAGGCAAAATCAAACAAAACTAAAGGAGATTACAGTATACACACAAAATATTAACTTACTATGTTTAATTTGTACGCAAAATTATAGCCATTCAACATCGGCTTTTGTCTACACACATATATATATATAATATATATATATATATATATTATATATATATATATATAGACTCCATAATTCTCAGGTCTGTTTCATTTTGCAGGTGGTTAAAACAGAAATTGTTAGTAAATGGATACTTTCGCAAAGTTCACGGATTGAGGACTTGGCTGTCTACTGTACTTAGTGATAAAGAAGTGCGACTACTAATGCTATGATGCTCATCGACCCAATGGTGGACGGAGCTGCCAACATACAGTCTGTGGCGTTACAACCACAATTGAAAGAGTAAACTTGGTTGGAGACGAGGGCATCGGGCAACCTTTCCTTAAGTTTAAAAAAGGAGCTAATGCTAAAATTATTGGTAAATATAAATTTAAAATCAATTTGTGGATAAAACTGGGCGAGCAAGCATTGTAGGTCTTTTTCGATCCTTTGGCTTAAGTAGCCATAAAAGGGCATCGAAATATATCTTTTCTCTTTTTGAACAGTGGGGACGGGGAGTTGGGGATTCAAAATAATGATTTAAATAGTTTCGAATATGTTTCATAATCAAGTCCCTTGGATAAGAATTAGAGTTAAAATAAGCAATTAAAAAACACAATTCAGAATGAAAAGAAAAATAATCGGAGCAAACCTTGAATGCGCAGTCAATAAAGGTTTTAATGGACTTAACTTTAAAGCCAAAAGGAACATTACTTAAAAAATGTGTATCGAGACCGGTGAAAGTTTTCTTACGATACAGGGAAGTTTTAAAATTATTACTGGTTCAATGAATACTGACGTCCAAGAAAGCTAAATGGGGCATTCTGCTCCACTTCTTTAGTGAATTTAATGCTGGGATGTTTAGAAGGAAATGGGGCAGTCATCAAGGCCAGCGAGGCTCATGAAAGCAAAGGAAGGTGTTTGCAAAAGTGGGGCCCAAAGGAGAACCCATAGTTACGCCACCTATTTGTTTATAATCAAACAGTAAGACAGTCTTTTACAGCCAAATTAAATAATGAAGCAAAATCAGTTGTATTGAATAGGTCCACTTTGGAAGAGACATTAGGAAATAAAGAATTCAAACAGATACCAATGGTTTCCTGAAGCGGGACATTCGTAAACGAGGATCCTACATCGAAACTAGCCATAAACAGCTTATCAGCATTAGGAATTTTAATGATCTCTTGAACAAAGTTAAAAGAATTTAAAATGGTAAAATTTTAGTTGTCAATTTAGAAAGGAAGGGGACGAAAAAAACCTAGCCAGAGAAAAGCAGTGACTAGAAAAGACGGCTAAGATAGGGCGGATAGGGACAGTAGGTTTATGTACTTTAGGTAAACCATACATAATACCAGGGGCTGAGCCCGAAGTGTCTCTGTCAATAACAGTATAGTGGTATCATTCAAGATACTTAAGACTTTATTAATATAATCAACCTTATTTGAAATTACTACACCTTACCCCTATCAAGTTTTGAGATTATGATTGAATCATCATTGGGTAACCTCTTGAGCGTAGCGAGATCTGTTTTAATGATTATATCAATGAAAAACTTTGTAAGGTTTAAAATTCGAAAAATATTTTTTAGAAAGGTTACTAATACCAGCTTTTACAATATTAATTTTAAATGGATCAACAATTAGGCAAGACGTTAAAGAATGGTAAAGTTTCTCAAAAGCCAAAAAGTACTTACAAAAATCGATTCTGAAATTTTCTACTTTAAGTTCTAACTCTAACATTAGATAACAGACATTTCTCGTTAGAATTCAAAACTTTCTCAATAAATTAAAAATAACTTTCTCAAGATCAATGTTACGAGAACGGGTATGTAGAGCCAAATTAGTCAATTTAATATCATGTCTCTGTTTAATTACTCTCAAGTACTTATTGACAATTACACCAACAAAACTTTTAACATAAACAAAGTCCATATAAAAAAATTGGTTACGCATGAGTCTCTCTCAAAATTATTAATAGATGAATGATAGGATTTTTTTAGTCTATGTTTTTGGCAGAAATTTCATGATTCAACAGTTTAAACTGAAAAGATTTATATAAGATCATGCTTTTTATTCTTAAATGCTGGTTCCCAAAGAACACCCTTTTCTCTACAATTATTGAAAGAAGATATGACCGATCAACGTTGCTCACCTACAGAAGAGATGGTCAATTATAACATAAACTGGTGAAGCTAAGTTGTGACCTGGAACTTATATTTGGGAAGCTAACAACTATAGGGTGGCCACAAAGTTCCTCTGCATGAAAAACAAGGGCAATATACAGATATGCTGTAATATCACTGCAAAGGGACTTTAACTACACAAGAAACACTTGTATAACTCAGGTTTATATAAATCTTTCTAGTTTAAACTGTTGTCATCAATGGAATCTTGAATTTGAAGAAATATCAGGAAATTTTAGAAGAAAATGTATTGCCTTCAGTTCGGATTTGTGAATGGGTCGCAACAAGATAATGAACCAAACACTAAAAGTAAGAGCACCATGCAATGGCCTTAACAAAAGAATTTCAAGTTTCTCGAGTGGCTCAGTCAAAGACATTTCAATTTAATAGATAATTTATGGTTTGATTTGAAAAAGGGTGTTCGCAAAAGAAACCCTTCGAATCTGAATGAATTGCAACAATTTTCTTCAGAAGAATGGGTTAAAATTTCGACGACGAGATGTCGAAACCTTGTAGAAAAATACGCAAAACAAATTATTGAAGTCATTCAAGCAAAAGGTGGAAACACAAAGTATTAAATCATTTTGTAAATAAATGTACGAAAACTTTTGCATTTTAACTTCTTTTTTTATATTTTCTTCAAATCTTTGACGTTTTACACGATTGTATATGTTGGAGTTGAACTAATTTTTTATTTGTTAAATTTTTCCAAACGAACGATAAACTTTTCAGAACTATCCTATGCATGGTACAGAAGATAAGAACGAATATAACTGAAATATTTCTCTGTACGAATACTTATGAGCGCCATATATAATATATATATATATATATATATATATATATATACAGGGTGTTTGAAAACTTTCTGTACAAATTGTAATGGGGGATAGGCAACACCAAGACAAACCCTTTTCGTCTATAAGTGTATGTCCGCTGACGTCACCATTCGGCGCGAGAGGGCGCCGCTGCAATTGGCTAAAGGGTGAATTGGGTTACTCGCGCGCTTGTCGCGGGCATTCTTAAATCGGACGTAGTACGCGTAACATATTTATTTAAAGAAGGCATGTTTATTTAAAGAAGGTGCTGAAAGTTGCGACCGATAGCATCAATGCATGCCCGACAGCGTCGAAGCATTGACCGACGTACACGTCGAAAGATTCCCGGCATTTCGGGAACAGTTCCAGCGGCGACAGCGATTCTTGCTACGAGGTCTTCTTCTGAGTAAATAGGAGTCTCGTACACGAGGTTCTTCATGTGTCCCCACAGGAAGAAATCGAGGCATGTTAAATCGGGCGATCTCGGTGGCCAGGCTACGGGCCCACCCCGGCCTATCCATCGTTCCCCAAAAGTGGCGTTCAGATAATCCCGCACATCGTTGCTGGAGTGTGCTGGGGCCCCGTCGTGTTGAAACCACATTCGTCTACGAATAGCCACGGGAACATCTTCCAGCAGTTCCGGCAACGTTTCTTCAAGAAATATCCGATAAACCCGCCCGTCGAGTCGGGCAGGCAGCAGGTACGGCCCAATCAACTTGCCATGGACGATACCCGCCCAAACATTGACGGCGAACCGTTCTTGATGAGCATGCACCCGTGTAGCATGTGGATTTGCGTGCGCCCACACGTGAGAATTGTGCATGTTAAACATACCCTCACGTGTGAAACAGGCCTCATCTGAGAACAGCACATAAGCCGGAAAATTAGGCTGCACCGCTGTCTGCTGCAGAAACCAGCGTGCGAATTCCACATGAAGAGGGTAATCCCGAGGTTGTAATGCCTGGACTCTCTGACGATGAAACGGATGTAACTGCTGCTCGTGCAACACTCTCCAGACCAGGTCGTGGTTCACACCGAGGATACGTTCAACACCTCGCGTGCTTGCGCTTGGATTGTCCTCAAATCGCCGTAGGATTTCTTCTTCCATGTCAGGAGTGCGCACGTTTCTCTCCCGACCAGTGTCATGCATGTTTGCATGGAATGTTCCAGTTTCTCGCAGTCGCCGATGCAAATGCGCAAACGTTTGGTGGTTTGGCACACGTCTGTTTGGGAAGCGCTGTCGGTACAACCTCACAGCAGCTCTTCCGTTTCCATTGGCAGCCCCATACACCATATGCATGTCAGCCATCTCAGCAGTCGTGAAGCGCTCCATGTTACGCGTACTACGTCCGATTTAAGAATGCCCGCGGCAAGCGCGAGTCTAGCCCACTTCACCTTTTAGCCAATTGCAGCGGCGCCCTCTCGCGCCGAATGGTGACGTCAGCGGACATACACTTATAGACGAAAAGGGTTTGTCTTGGTGTTGCCTATCCCCCATTACAATTTGTACAGAAAGTTTTCAACACCCTGTATATATATATATATAATATATATATATATATATATATATATATATAGGGTGGGAGAAAAGTCTTTAAAGATTTGATACAAGCAAATTCGTTAATAATAAATAAATTCCAGTGATATCACTGCAGTGTATGAGACACTTTTCAAAGCAACTATAGAAGGTCAGGAATGACCCTAGGCTAGAACAGGAAGGCTCTAGGCCCTAGCCCCAATCAGCACCATGTCAGTAACGATGAAATACAGCAATGAAGAAAAAGTGTATCTTGTATCGTCGGCTATTTCTTACAATAATTGTGAAGAAAGTTTGCGTGGTTTTGATTTTATACAAAATATTTACAGTCCTATTTACCGGGGTACCGGTCCAACAAAGACCCCATGGTCCACTCCAAGCTATCCCCAAAAGGATAAAGAGAGGTAAAGGTTAAAATCTCCATGATTACATCCACGTACGCGCAAGGCCATCACGCCGGCAAAGTGACGAACTGCTTCTCCAGGAAAGGGATTGAAACAATAATTGACAACAGAAATCAGATTTTCCACACCATGCCCTGACACATCACATGCATCCAGCCACCCAAGAGAAGGAGAAAAAAGAAATCGTGACGGCAGAAATGCAACTCTACCTCGTCTAATCTATGCCATGCATTTTTTCAGGCTTTTTTTCGTTCATTATGAAATTATGCATTGCTGCAAAATACTTTTCTACTCTATCTTTACACCTATTAACAAGACATGCAAGCGTGTTTTTTATAATTGAATGTCTGTCAAGTGTATGTGTCTGCCAACTCTTTGAATGTCGCTGAGTTTCAACTTGGGTCTCCCGCAGTGAAAAGTGTTTATGCGGCAAGTGATATATTGAGTCGTTCATACTTCGCGATGTGCTACCACGAGAGTAGAGAAAATCTCTCTCCGGCGATGAATATCAAAGGAAGGTTTCTGTATCTATCCCCGTGTAGAGAATGGAGAATGAAAGTGTTTCGTGGGTGATCACCCGTTGGTGCTACGGCGAATTCAAGAGTCACTTAGAGGTGTTTATGAGACAAGTGATCAAAAAATGAGTTGCTCAGTGGTTGATCATGATGTGTGGGTCAAAATGAACCAGAGAAGTTCCTCTAAAGTGGGGTGAGGACTAAGTGTACGAAGAAATGTTTAAATAAACTCCTGCAGCGTTACGTAATGATGGAGTTGTTTGACCTCCTTCGCAATATCTAAGGTCATATGACGGAGCGGACCTACAGTTTTTAGGTGGAATCCGAACCACGGGCCGTTGCATAGTTTGGACACAGCGGACGGCCTCCCAGCCAATTACTATCCGACCCAATGTCGCTTAACTTCGCTGATAAACGGGAAGCGGTGTTACGACATTGGCTACGACGTGGCCGTGCAGGGTTACATTACAATATAATTTTCAAAATATTTATTTAGTCGATTCTTAAATTAGGTTATATAATGGGGACAATCTTAAACCCTGAGTGTATTCAAAACTTTGTCCATCCTATTTTTAAACACATTTACACTTTGGCTCGAAACAACTTCCGAGGGAAATTGGTTCCAGATATTAACTATTTTATAGGAGAACAAATCACCACAAATGGAGGTACTAAATGTTTTTAGTTCCAATTTAAAACCATTATTTCTTGTCAGATTGGTATGAAATGAAAGTAATTTCCTGTTGTCTACCCTGTGTATTCCACTGAACAACTTAAAAACTTGAATAAGCTGACCGCGCAGCCTCCTGGTTTCTAAGGCAAACGGATTTAAGCGCTCTCATCTTCGTTGGTAGTTTTGCAGTCTCACTGAAGGGGTCAATTTTGTGGCCCTTGCTTGTACCCTTTCCAACCTTACCATATTCTTATTAAGGGATGGAGACCCTGTCTCTAAATTGGAACTGTCTTTTAACATAACCTAATGCTTTAAGGCCCTCTTTTCGACTCCTGCACAGTGCTTTGATGGATTGAGATTATTACTGATATAAACTCGTGTCTTTCTCTAGATCAGTCTCAGTCAAGTTCCTCCCCAACAGTGAGTAATCGGTCTTGGGGTTCTTATAACCAGAGATGGGCACGATCTTGATCTTCAAGATCAGATCGTGATCTTGAAGATCAAGATCGTGATCTGATCTTGATCATCACTTTTATTATGGTGATCTTGATCTAAGATCACTTTATTTCTTGTGATCTTGATCATCACTTTAGACTTCAAGATCACTTTTAATTTCAGATTCTTAAATATGCCGCTATGCGAATGTCATTTGTTTTTTGTCCAAGCGACATCTGGTGGCAACTTTGTTCAACACCGACTGTTTATGTTTTCTGTTAGTTGGGTGACTTGCGTCATGCGTGGGCTCATGGAAGGTGTAGTTGCTGTGGAATTTAGGCTCGTAAAAAGTGTAATTTGCTGTGCAATTATGTTAAAAGTGTTCTATTAATATATTATTATATATAGGCATAAAATATAGCCTATAGGTCCGTATTCATAATAAATTAATTCTAAACATATTTTATTTACAGATTGAATTTTTTAATAATGAGTGCAATTTTATAACTTCAACAGGCTCCCAAGGGAACCAAATATTCTAGGTTGTCACCAGAACAGTATTCAATATATTTAGATAACAATGTTGGTAATAAGGATCAATCTGTGCTATTGAACGGAAAATATTTTCAAATTGTCGAAAAAACTGGAAACAGTATCAAAGTTATTTGTAGGCAGTGTACAAAGAAAACTACAATTCTGTCTGCTGGCCTCGACTCAACAAGCAATCTTCTGAGGCACCTCAGGGTTAGTACTACTTAGTAACTAAGTAGTAAGTAGCAACATTAACATAATGGTTCAAGTCATATTTTAAGTGACTGGTGCCATACAAGACTAATGCTACATTTACATAGACGTCCATTTGAATATATTGTGCACTTCAGATATTAATAGATTATGGACTAGTAACTACATTAAAAACTGCCGATATCCAACTATAATAAAACGCCAGGTGTATCTGTCTTTCTCTCTGTCTGATCCATGTCTGTAATTTCTCCTATTTAGTTACTGAAGGACGAAATTCGGCTTTCAATTTAACATAGGATAAAAATGCATTGATCAGTGATCATGGTGAAAATAATTTTAGTTAAAGATAACAAAATTTTAGAATCTTGTTAAGTATTAATTTCAACTAGAAGTTTGATACTCTGATAAATATTATACAGGGTGTTCAAGAAGTCTCTCCGCATGATAATAATTTATTTTCTTGTGCAGAAACTACATTCGGATCTTTTGGGTGAATATGAATCGGAGAAGAAATCTCGCAAGCGTCCAGCTAAAGAAGAAGATGCCAGCGGCAGCAATGCTGGCCCTGCCAAAATTGCCAAGCAGTCAACACTAAGCATGTTCCACATTTCCAAGCAAAAACCAGGACCACCAATATGCAAGGATATCCTTGAAAAGAAGATTCTCTCGCTTGTGGCTAATGGGCTCCTACCATTGAGCCTAGTTGAACTACATGAATTTAAGGATCTTCTTTCATGTTAGTATAACTCAAATATTTTGCTATTTTTTCCATAGCTAATATCTGATTAAAATAATTAATCATATTATTTGTATGAACATTAGACTATCGCTAGCCTAGCTAAATATTTTGATATTTTTTCCATAGCTAATCTATTGTATTTGTTTTAATTTTTAAATATTTTTTTCAGACGTCAACCCGGCTGTTCAGGTGCCATCTAGACGCACCCTGGCTAGATCTCTTGCAACAACAACCAGTACAATGAAGGAAGACATACAAGCAAAACTGGCAGCAGTTGACCATGTGTGTGTTACATGCGACATATGGTCAACTAATCACCGCAGTTTCATGGGAGTCACTGCGCATTGGGTATGCTATTGATTTAGTGTATTATTTTTATATAATTGATAAATTGACCATTGGTGATAGACTGATAGTCTGATAGACTTATAGTATAATCTTTTCAATTATTCGACATGTGTTCCTCATTCATTAATTTGGTGAGTCTTCATTTTGCTGTGATTCACAGTAATTTCACACTAATTCACTGATTCTGTCATCTGTCATTGTGTCTGATTCACAGCAAAATGTGGAAGAGTCCATATTCACAGGCTGTGAATATGGACTCTTCCACATTTTGCTCTTATGGGATGGGTCACTGATGTGGTGGTATGGTAGGCGACTCATCGCTGAATTGCCTCCTTTATATCACATAGTTCTTCTCTTCAATGTTTGGTGGCGCAGTTTAGCTGGTGCGTGTCTAACCAATATTATTAAATTAAGCTTAAAAAAATGTTCATACAAACATTGATTTTATATTCTTACATTACAGATCAATGATGACTTGTCGCGAGGATCAGCTGCACTGGCATGCCGAAGATTTCGTGGAACACATAGCTTTGATAAAATTGCTGGAATATTGGACAGGATCAACTCGGAGCATGGTTTATCTTATAGAAAAGTTGTATCTACAGTCACCGACAATGCATCGAACATGGTGAAATGCTTTAAAGAGTTCGGTGTTCGTGTTCAGAATCGTACTGACGACATTGATGAAGATGATGCAGATGAAGATGATGAAAAACATTCAGATGAAGAGGTTATCATCAGCAACTTTCCTGAACATTCAGGAGAGCATGGAGAGGAGGTCAGTGAAACTATCATCCCATATTCGATGTGCCTCCCACACATTGAACTTGGTAGCAACAACTGATGCAGATAAAGGACTGAATTCACCTGGACTAAAGAAGATAAAGCATTCTGCAATGGGAAAATGTTCGGCGCTGTGGAATGCTGCTGGTAAACCCAAGTCAGCAGAAAAAATACAGGAAATAACTGGCGTCCAATTTAGGTACCCATGCGTCACCCGATGGAACTCAATGTACGACTCATTAAGCCAAATATATAAACATAAGAACGACGTGAATGTAGCTCTTGAAGAACTGAATCTACCCATCCTCAAAGACAATGAATTGGAATTTATTTCAGAATATTTGTCTGTTCTAAAACCAATTGCAGCAGCCCTCAACAAATTACAGGCAGAGAAAGAATGCTACTACGGTTGTCTTCTTCCAACAGTCCTAGTGATCAAGATGCCCTCGCAAGATTGGAGCCTATCCAACCAAACGACCTGCGCTTGAGACACTGCATGCCATTACTGGCAGCAGTCGTCTCTGGCTTTCAATGCCAGATTTGGTCATTTTTTGTCGTTGAGCCCCGAGGTAACTGATGCCGTTTTGGCCTCAGTATCTCATCCGTATTTCAAACTTAGATGGATATCATTGTTGCAAGGGCCTAATTTCGGCGATCATGAAGCAATCAAGTCTCAAGTAAAAGACAAGCTGCAAATGGCTGTAAGAAATTGTAATTCTGACAGCAGTGGTAATAGTTCGGTGAACTCAGACTCATCATCTGAAGACGATTTCTTCACAACTATGGACGGCTCATTCTCTGCTCCTAACAACAAGGAAGACTTGGAAGTCCTCAATTATTTGCAGGACACCAGTAAGGCACTCGACTCTTTAGATAGGTATCCTGCTATAAAGAAGATCTTCAAGAGGTATAACACCACGCTACCTTCCTCTGCACCCATGGGCGCCCGCAGGATTTTTTCCAAGGGGGGGCAAAATTTAATGTATTAATAGGTAGGGACCGGAGCAAGCAAAAAGCTTTTGACAGGTGCTTGAGTTGGCGCTGCCAACTTGGCGGGATAATTTTAAGGGGGGACTTCTGAACAAATAAAAAGGTAGCAACCTTTTATCATGCACACAAATAAAAATTTTCACCCTTTAGGAGGCAGTTGGATACTTTTCAGCAAGTTTAGGATATAAATATTTTCTTAGAAAATATTTAATATATTTTCTTGGTATTTTAGACAAATTATTTTTAGACAAATTGTATTTTAGACAAATTGATTTTAGACAAATTGATTTTAGACAAATTGATTTTAGACAAATTGATTTTAGACAAATTGATTTTAGACAAATTGATTTTAGACAAATTGATTTTAGACAAATTGATTTTAGACAAATTGATTTTAGACAAATTGATTTTAGACAAATTGATTTTAGACAAATTGATTTTAGACAAATTGATTTTAGACAAATTGATTTTAGACAAATTGATTTTAGACAAATTGATTTTAGACAAATTGATTTAGACAAATTGATTTTAGACAAATTGATTTTAGACAAATTGATTTTAGACAAATTGATTTTAGACAAATTGATTTTAGACAAATTGATTTTAGACAAACTATTTTAGACAAATTGTTTTAGACAAATTGTTTTAGACAAATTGATTTAGACAAATTGTATTTTAGACGAATTGTTTTAGACAAATTCTCCTAGACGCGGGTTATGGACCTGGTGAAATGAGAATTGAGAAAAATAGAACTAAAAACTATATGTAGGTCATTTAATAGTTTTTTCTTTGCTGATAAGTTATGATAATACTAAGTTTTAAGTTTACCACCTGAAAAACTGAAAAGGGAATCGTCAATCCCCGTGGTTTAGATCAGGTGACATGGGTAGGATGCGATGCTTGTATTGCCTCAGCCCTCAGGGGAGTATTAGGAGTGATACTTTTCAGGAGTGATTAACAAAATAATTTGTTTTTGTTTACTCTACAAGAGTACAACTTTTTTCAATTCATATAAAAGTGATCTTAAAAAGTGATCTTGAAAAGTGATCTTCAAGATCACGATCTTGATCTGGATCTTCAAGATCACATTTTTCTGGTGATCTGATCTTGATCTTCAAGATCACCAAAGTTGGTGATCTTGCCCATCTCTGCTTATAACCTATGTGCATTACCTTACATTTGTCCAAGTTGAATGGCATCTGTCAAGTAGCAGACCACTCTGAAGTCACTCTATTTATTACCACTCTTTGCTTTCTATCTCTTAGCCGATCTTCAATCCAGTTGGAAACGAGCTCGGTAATTGCTATTCCTCTAACTTCAGTCATCAATCTTGCGTGAGGGACTTTGTCAAAGGCTTTTTGAAAGTCGATATACACTATATCTATTGCTCTAGTTGTGTCGTATAAAGTATACATATTATGGAAATTCTAACAGGTTTGTCAAACAAGAGCTATGTCGCCTAAATCCATGTTGAGAATAAAAAATTAAATCGTTTGATTCGATACACAATACGTTCTGTAATAATGGATTCCAACAACTTGCTGATGATATATACAGGGTGTCCCATAAGTCCGGCATCATAGGAAAAATAATAAAAAAGGGCAAAACAAAAGCTTTTATTTACAGAACGTGCTCAATATGTACTGTTCCGTATCCCATTTACAAAATTCCATTCGCCGGTCGGGATCATCTTCGCTTAATTTCTGTAGGATCTGAAGTTTATATGGATGCCATTTGTGAGCCTGAAGAATGCGATGGATGCTACTTTTCGACACTCCTGTCTCGGCGGACAATCGCCGAAGAGACTTATTGGGACTTCTGTTAAAATGAGCCAGGATAGCAGTCGCTGTATCATCGTCAGTGGACCTCCTTGAAGGTCCACTGCGTGGTTTATCTTCTATGGATCCTGTTTCCTTAAACTTTGCAACAAGTCTGCTAACACAACTCTGTGTTATTGGCTCGCGGTCTGGATGCAGTCTGTTAAATTCAGCAGCGGCCTCTCTTTGACTCCGATTTCCTATGAGTAGAATTATCTGCATTCGTTCTTCCTTGCTCACAGACATTATGGCCCGTAGAAAGAGAAAAATATGAATTATGGTTTGTAGAAATAGAAAAATATGAATTTCTCCTATGATGCCGGACTTATGGGACACCCTGTATAACGAATTAATTGACTTGCGTGATTAGTATTACGTTATCTGGCCTTTACACTTTTGATAATTTAGCACTACAATTTTATTATGCGTTACACCAATAACAAAAGGAAAGAATCTGAGCACTCTTATACAGAAATGCCGGGAACTCCTCTTTTGGCATTTCTATACGACCCTTCTCTTGGCGTCTTGCTATTGGTTCAAAGAAGGTTGTAAATGCGAACTTTTACATGATTGGTTATCTTTTAAAACACTAATTTTTCTCTCTCAAGTCACTTTTTAAGCCTAAACAGAGCTCGTTTCGTCAAATAAATAACTGTTTTAAACAATGATCATTCTAATTTTAATTAACGATTAATTAATATAGAACGGATTAAAAATAATAATTAAAGATTAATTCATATAAATCACGTTAAAAATAATTATATTAAATTCCCTTTATTACACTTGGCACTATAATAATGTTAATCATGTTAGTGTTAAATTGCTAATGTTAAAGATTACTGATAATGATTGCTTGAGGCAAATAATGTTATTAATTAAGGAGAGTAATAGAGTGAGTTTTCTTCCTTTATTAAATAAAATAAATGAGATTTAAGTGGAACAAATAAACGTTGCAATCGTTTGAGTAAAAGAGAGTAATAGAGTGAGTTTTCTTCCTTTATTAAATAAAATAAATGAGATTTAAGTGAAACAAATAAACGTTGCAATCGTTTGAATAAAAGTTGTATTGAAATGCTACAAATGTGCCCTTGATTAATTACTTCAATATTATAGTACGCGCGAGGTAATGAAAGTCTTTATATAAAGTTAGGTGAGTGACACCAGGCCAATAGGGCCTGTTACATGTTGTGATCTCTCGTGTCACTGGAGTTCTTTAGAGGAGAGAAATCGAGATATGATTGAGGCATTGTGCCCGGGAATCCCTTATAACGAGGTCGAGGTGTGATGTTCAAGGCAAAGGGAATCCCTGAATGAATCTCGCGATGTGACGTCATCTTGGTCGGGGCTGTGTGAAAATCGCGAAAGTATCTGAAGGCGTTTCTGTCGCTACATATATATACAAGGTGGCCCAAATGTCAGGACACATTGGGGAAATTGATTTACTGTATATTAATACGTTCCAGGTGATACATGGATAGGAAATTAACGAAAGACAAGCGAATGAAGTTAGTCTTGACGTACGCAAGAGAAGGAAGCACGTACCGAAAAGTGATTGAGCGATTTAATGAGTGATTTAAAGCCACCGGGAGTGCTCTTAACCGACCACCTACTGGTGGGACAAGAACCTCGACGGATGATATTACTGTGACATCGGTATTGGGTAATTTGTTAAACAGTTCGAAAAAGTCAACCCGGTTATCCAGAAAGATGAGCGTGTCGAGGGACGTCTTGTCAGCGAATTCCATCCCTCCAAGATATGCCTGACAGAAGAATTGCATGGCGACGATACAGACAGCCGCCCACAGTTTGAGTGGGTGACAAGCCAACACATAACATTACCAGTCATATTATGTTCACTGATGAGGCAGTGTTTTAACTTAGTGGGTACGTTAACCGCCATAACGCTCGCCATAACGCTACTGATCAGATGAAAACCCTCACTGTTATGGGCATGCGTGTTAGGTGATGCCTTAATACGGCCTATTTTCATGGAGGGCCCGTGCACAGGCGAGACACCTCCAGATGCTTCAAAGAGTTGTTGAACCTTTCACTGACAACCTTCCGCTGAATCAACGAAGGGACTCTTCTTTCAACAGGACGGCGCTCCACCACACTTCGCACTCTTCATTACCTGAATGAATTATTTGGGCAGCGCTGGATTGGACGATGAAGTCCTGTTGAATGGCCTCCCAGGTCACCAGATCTAACGTCCCTCGATTTCTTTTTGCGGGGTCATTTATAATCCGTCGTTTACAGTGGTGGTTGCCGCTGCTTGGAGGAAATGAAGACGCGAATAAAAGCCGAAATGTTCAAAGATTTCTTCTGCTATATCGAGACGCGTAAAGATGTCGCTCAGAACAATTGAGAAGTGTATCGACGTTGATGGGTCTCAGTTTGAGCATTTATTACAAATAAATGAACATAATGCGTGAAACAGATTATTTTCCGTATATGGCCTGACTTTTGGGTCCCATACATATATACAGTATATTATATTTATATATACACACTAGACTGCCCGCTGTGCCATGCGCAACAAAACCCCCCGAAACACAACCTAGGGGAAAACTGGGAAGGGCGAGTGTGTGTTACCAGAACCTTCCCTGGTTCTTCCTTAATGTATATACTAAATTTGGTGCAAATTACCCTAGCCGTGTATAAGCGAACAGATATCATCATCATATATATGATATATAAGAATGTGTAATATATAATTTTATATATATATATTTTTTTTAATTGGGGTTTTTAGCCTCCTTCGCAATATCTAAGGTCATATGACGGAGGGGGACCTACAGTTTTACGTGGGATCCGAACCACGGATCGCTACATAATCTGGGCGCAGAGGACGGTCTCCCATCCAACTACTACCCAGACCCAATGTCGCTTAACTTCGCTGATCTCCGGGAAGCGGTGTTACGACATCGGCCACGACGTAGCCCATATATATATTATATATATATATATATATATACACATTTCAACTGCAAAGAACACGCAGTATAAATAACGTAGAGAACGACGCTTGTATAGGAGAACATTCTGCGCAAGATGAGAAGAGAGAACGAACAAATGAAAAAATGAGGTAACCACCCGGGAATCAAACCCGGGATCTTCCGATTGCCGGTCAGATATGATAACCACTACACCATTGTAGTGGTTATCATATCTGACCGGCAATCGGAAGATCCCGGGTTCGATTCCCGGGTGGTTACCTCATTTTTTCATTTGTTCGTTCTCTCTTCTCATCTTGCGCGGAATGTTCTCCTATACAAGCGTCGTTCTTTACGATATATATATATATATATATATATATATAATATATATATATAAAAGGAATGGCCATCAATCGCGGATATTAAAGCTCCGATAAAGATAATCATCTAATTTGTTAAACCTTCATTTATCGATTTTCTTTGTTTCTGAAATTTAACTAAAAAATTTAAAATACAGTACAGGGTGGCCCATAAGTCCGGCATCATAGGAGAAATTCATATTTTTCTATTTCTACAAACCATAATTCATATTTTTCTCTTTCTACAGGCCATAATGTCTGTGAGCAAGGAAGAACGAATCCAGATAATTCTACTCATCCAGACCGCGAGCCAATAACATAGAGTTGTGTTAGCAGACTTGTTGCAAAGTTTAAGGAAACAGGATCCATAGAAGATAAACCACGCAGTGGACCTTCAAGGAGGTCCACTGACGATGATACAGCGACTGCTATCCTGGCTCATTTTAACAGAAGTCCCAATAAGTCTCTTCGGCGATTGTCCGCCGAGACAGGAGTGTCGAAAAGTAGCATCCATCGCATTCTTCAGGCTCACAAATGGTATCCATATAAACTTCAGATCCTATAGAAATTAAGCGAAGATGATGATCCCGACCGGCGGATGGAATTTTGTGAATGGGCTACGGAACAATACATATTGAGCACGTTCTGTAAATAAAAGCTTTTGTTTTGTCTTTTTTTATTATTTTTCCTATGATGCCGGACTTATGGGACACCCTGTAGTGTTCGCTGCACGTTTCCTCAGCCCCCAACAACCGAACAGAATAATTGTTTAACTAAGTCATGTGACGATGATCAAATATTTTAATTAAAACTTTAGCAATAAATACTCAATAACTTTATACAAATAAATTAATTTGCAGAGATTCGGTAAGTTGTCTGTGGAACTATTTTACCGGTATTTGCTGAGCTCGAGTTTGACTTTGAGTTTAGTTTTACGCTTCAACCAATTTTGAGTTTAATGTTACGCATCAACTAATTTTGATTTTGGGTTTAATGTTACGCTTCAACTAATTTTGATTTTGAGTTTAGTGTTACGCTTTAACTAATTTTGAGTTTAGTGTTACGCTTCAACCAATTTCCAATAAAATTTCCGAGGACTCCAGGAAAAAACGCTATGAATAACGGTTCAGTCAATAGCCAATCAAATCTCTGAACTCAATATGTGACCGATTATACTTCTTTGTTTGTTTGATGGCTTTATTTATCCTCCTTCGCAACATTTGAGTTATATAACGGAGGGGACCTTATTACCTGGGATCCGAACCAAGGGTCGCTACATAATCTGGAACCAGAGAACAGTCCTCCTATCCAACTATTACCCAGACCCAATGCTGTTTAACTTTGCTGATCGACGGGAAGCGGTGTTACGACATTGGCCACGACGAAGTCTGTATTCCCCTTTTCAGTTAATTTTTATTTTGAAAAAAGTTAAATTACTAACTTTAAATTACTAGCTAATAAATTTTAACAAGTCGGAGCTTAAATTGCTAATGTCTATACTATAGTATAGAACTATAGTCTAAAACACACACACACACGTTTAGGGTTGTAACCTTCGTGACGGTAAAGATCGTAACGGAGGGGACCTATATAGCTTTACACGGGATTCGAACCAACTAAGGGTTGATACATCATCTGAATGAAAAGGATGATCGCCCATCCAACTGCTGAACAGACCCAGTGTCGCTTAATTTAGCCGATGTAACGGGAAGCGGTGTAGCGACATGACCACGACATAGCCATTAACTACTTACGAACAGCAGCTTTAATAGTTCAAAAACATGTCGTATAAAACAGTAAGTGTGAACCAAAGAATTTTTTATTATGACCTTTACGTAATAGAAGTTTAAAGGCCATTTATGATTAATTGCGTACTCTAAAGCCGGTCTCAAATTAACTACTTTACCATTAAATAAACAGTGATTAACTTTGAGCCAAATTGAAAATCATTCCGAAAATGCTTCGAAGAAATAGTCACTTTTTTTAACTTTTCAGTTAATTTAACTTTTGAGAACTCGCAACAGATAAAAGAAAAAGTAAATTAATATTAATCTTATTAATGCAAAAAAATTTAACAAGTCGGAGCGAGCTTTCATGGTCTGAAACACACACACACACACCACACACACACACAGACAAAAATCTTAATAAGTTGGAGCTTTGACATTGTCAAGCAAACACATTTTTTATATATATATATTTTTTTTTTTCTTTTTAAAGGAAAAGTTAAAATTTGCCAAGATTTAATCATTTAAAGAACTGCATATAGTAAATTAACTAAGTTTGGAATGCGGAGATGGAGGGGAAGAATGGACGTTTTAATAGAGAGGGAAAAGAAGCACAGTGCGTAAGAGTGCCCATACAGTGCCTATAAAATCCCTATGTAAAAGTAGGCGAAGCATAAAATCAGAGTTCAACGTTTAACATAGAAAGAAAAATATACAATATTCGGTAAATGGAAGTGTGAGTATAATATGCATAAGGTCAACTGAGAAACTAATTTTTTATTTTATTTATTTATTTATTTATTGTTATTATAACTAAGACAGTGGCACTGAAGCTGTTATTCTCTCGTTTTCTGTCTTTGTTTCCGTCCAAGTATTTTTTTTAGTGGAAATTTAATCCAAAGTTTGAAGTTTTCCAAATTTCTCTCAACTTGACTAAAGAATATCCGACTCTCTGTTACAATAATCGCGTTTTTGTTAACTTAACTAACTGAAAGCTTTTATTTTTTTTAAGAATTATTAGTAGCATGTGACGTACGCCAAATTCATAATCCCAACCCACTTCGAAACATAGATGAATGAAAAAAATTAAAGCCTTCCGATTTCAATATTTTCCAACAAATATTTATGATCAGAAAATATATTTATGATATATTATATATTTATGATATATTTATTATATATATATATATATATATATATGGTAAATCTTAATTTTAAGGCCGCCCAGCAACCACGTATCCTACATTAATAACACACATATCAATCGATAGAACAGAAAAAACTATCGGCCTAAAAAGTAAAATTTAGCAATAAACTTAACCGGAGCTATTGAAGAATAGGGACCCCAGTCTTCTTTAGTTAGGCTTATAAGGCTAACTAACGAAAATATCACGACCTAACCTAACCAATTGTTAGGTTAACTATACGCCCTTGACGATTGGTTAGGTTAGGTCATGATATTTTCGTTAGTTAGCCTTATAAAGCTAACTAAAGAAGGCTGGGGTCCCTATTCTTCAATAGCTCCACTTAACCTAATCATATATTTATGATGAGAACACAAATAATTTTCTTTTATCGAATGCTTAAATTAAGGATTTTAAGTATGTAGTTTTTCGGTCACATGTTTTTCGACAAATTGAAGTCCACGCCCATGACCCCTGATTGGTCGAAGTTGATGACGTAGGAAATTGACGTGGGAAATTGCTAACCAAATCTTGTCGGATCACCTGCAAATCCATCACCCCAGCCTCTTTTAGTTAGCTTTGTAAGTCTAACTAACGAAAATATCACGACCTAACCTAACCAATCGTCAAGGGCGTACAGTTGCCCTAACGCTTGGTTAGGTTAAGTCGTGATATTTTCGTTAGTTAGACTTATAAAGCTAACTAAAAAAGGCTTGGGTGACGGACCTTCAGGTGATCCATCTTGTCCTACTAAACCAAGCCAGCGTCCGTAGCTCAGTGGGTAACACCGTTTCCCTATATACAAAGTGAAGATACTGAGGTCGGGGGTTCGAATCCCGATAATGCTGGTAATAATAATAATAGGAGTAAGAGCAATGGACTGTGTTAGTTGGCTTGGGCGCTGTGCCAGTTCCTGTCCTTCCTGACTAATGATTATTACCACCTAACCCAGCGTACCCCTAACCAGGTAAATATTAAGTTTCGGGGGTACCAGTTTTTTTTTAATCCCTGATTAGCCGAAAGTTCAATATTAATCAAGATTCATCCTGATTTGGGATCACGTATGAATCGGGCGCGGTTTTCGACTGTCAAAAATCTGGCGGACTCAAAACTACATATTAACCAAACGGGATCTTTTCCGTTTGACTGCCGCCATTGAAACATAAGAGGTGAGTGCCCCCAGCCTTCTTTACTTAGCCTTATAAGGCTAACTAACGAAAATATCACGACCTAACTTAACCAATCGTTAGATCAACTGTACGACCTTGACGATTGGTTAGGTTAGGTCGTGATATTTTTGTTAGTTAGCCTTATAAAGCTAACTAAAGAAGGCTGGAGGCCCTGATCTTCAGGTGATCCCCTTATTTTTCTGAGTACACGATTAAAACTTAAAAATTAAGCATGGATCTTGAAAGTAATTAAAATTGTTTATAAGAAACAAAATTTGAAGGGGAAATTAAGAAAAGCTTTTTTTTAAAGTAACTTATTTTGTATCATAAAGACATTTCAGTTAAAATACAAAAGTTTAATTGTTTCAATGGCGGCAGTCAAACGGAAAAGATCCACCAAACGTTTCAGGAGGCTCAGTAGACCAGTACCCCAGCTAAATAAAAAGAAGGGCCCTAAGATCAATACGTCAACTCCCACTCTCACGGGAATGACTTACCCACAGTAAGAGCATGTAACCCTAATTTGGTTCCCTCCTAAAACAAATAAATTAACAAAAGACCCCAATCCACTAATATCGGAAAAGACTTGCATGAATACACATATAGGCTACACACGCAAATGTACAGGAAAGAAAACTTATAAATTCCTTCAACTACCCAAAGAAGAGGATAGTTGACAAAGAGATAGCAAATATTGCCTTCAATTAATCAGTTCTTAGAAGTTGTAAATTGAAATCCAGAAAATCTTCAGTTAACACGATTGAATTACCCTTTTATGACAATAGTTAGGTCACAAACTTAACTTAGTTCTTATCACTCCACGCATCAGCCGCAAACTATTTAGTTGGTTGGTTGTTCCGTTTCACGTCCTTTGTACCACAAACTATTGGTTTGATTTAGTTCGATTATTGTATGCTTTTACCATGTAGGGTATTTGGCAAGGTGCTAAAACTCTGTTAGTTTTCCACGTGAATTGTATGTTCCTCCTAAAATATTTTCTGCACCAATCATATTAGTTTTGTCTTTTTCTGTGTGATCTATGTATAGCCTCAATCTCGTGATTAATTTCAGTGTTTCTGAAGATGTCATTAGACGAAAGCGCTTGAGCACTATTTCGTGTTTTACTTTCCTTTGTGGTTATTTTCATCATATATATTATTCACGTGTTACTTTCGTGAAATAATAATAATTTGTTGAAATTAATCTTGGATATTTTCGCTCTGACAGTAACGTGTGAATGGTATCATGTATTGGTATTATTTTCAAATCCAACATTTTATTCATGTTCCCACATTCATATCTCTCATTACTTCCATTTATATTGATAGCTCTCTTAATCCTATTAGTAAGATAGTGAATTTAGTTCTGTTAGTTTTAATTTTCCATGTCTCCGCAAATTCATTTATTCCCCTGGTCTCTCTGGCCGTTGTTCGTGCCATCCCCTTCAGTGTGATTTTGCAATGCACACTACTACGTGCGTATCATCATCCGCAAATGTTATATTAAGAAACTTCTAATCGTCCGGTTCTGGAATATCAACTGTACGGAATACAGTGTAGAGCTTATTCTCCGTGTGGCGCCCTTGTATAATGGTTCAAGTGAGTACAGTTTGCTTTAATATCGTTCCATACGGTTCACCGCTTTTCCATTCATCCTTGTTCTTTCACTCTAAAAGTGGATTCATACCGATATTTCTAATATTTTGTACTAAAGACCGGTGATCAAAACTTTATTAGATGGCTCCCGTACATCTCGTGTCTGGTATGTAGGATTACATCAAACCATGCGATCTTCAATATTCGCTACCGCCTTGGTTGCTTGATGCGGTTGTTTAACCTCCTTCGCAACATCTAAGGTCATATGACTGAGGGGTCCCACAGCTTTTCATGGAATCCGAACCTAAAATTTCCTTGGCGCCTTTTCCAGGGTCAAAGTATTTTCTTCAACCTTTTTCCGTACCATCCTCTGGCGGGGAGAGAGCGGAGGATGGGGAGAGAGCCTTATACTTTTCTATCCATTTTTCTACTGCCACTAGAATAATAAAAAAATGCACTAGTTTAATGACGGGAACCTCCCCGAGAGGACCGAAAGGTTTTTGAGGCTTTCTCTTGTCCTTTTCCCTATAAAATAATGTCGCTTAACTTAGCTGATCGACGAGAGGCGGTGTTATGACATTGGCTATGACGTAGCCCTCGCTGCCACCACCTTCTCGCACATTAACACAATGACACTTTTTGGTACGAGTATCATAATTCCAAATAAGAGGATTGTTTAAGATTTAGGAGGAATTCGGGTTATCTTTACTCATATATTCCAGCAGTCTGTTGTTAATAATTCTTTCGATGACATTCCCAGGAAATCGAGAAGAGAAATCGGCCCGTAGTTTGGGACTTTTGCCAGCTTTATGATATTTTGAAACCATCTCATTCAATATTTCTAATTCAAATTGTTAGTCATGATCCCTATTTTCTTCATCTTTTAACTTCAATATTTTTTTCTTCTGATTTTTCTATCTCTTCGTTTTTTTTCGTTTGACAGAGAGCATTTTCTTTTTCTTTTCTTTAACCCTTTCGCTGCGGGTGGACCAAAAACGGTTCCAAAATTCGCACCGTTACAAAATTCGTCACAGCGAAAGGGTTTGCGAAATATTTTTACCTTTTACGTTACAGGGTGTAGTTCATTGTCTATTTTTTAATTAACTCGCTCTATTATTGTTTTGTTTTCATTCAACATGTAATCAATCAACAAATTAGTTTCCACCTGTATTGACTTCATTCTATTGTGTATATACAGTATATGTACTGTGTCCTTCAATACATATCAATTTGTGGATTCTTTTAAGTTCATGCTGTTTTACTGCCGTTTTCCTGTCCGGTGGTGGGTGCGACAGAGTTCGACACATTGCTTTGAGGAATGACACTTCATCCGCTTCTCGTCTAATTTTTATTAAATTACCCAACTCTTGTTCTATATCACCAAACGCAGAAGCGGATTAAGACACCTCTGGGCCCCAGGGCAATGAAGAATATGGAGACCCTTTTCTATAGCTTTTTATTAACAATACATGTACAATGTACAGTACATAGTACATTTACACGAATTATATGTACGGTGCTTAGGCTAAGTGAGAAACAAATTTAAAAGAACCTTAACACAGTGTATTTTGACGTTTGCCAAACCAAACAGTATTAAACAAACTTTACTTTAGGGCCTATAAAACATAAAATAAAACATGGAATTTGTCAGTTTGTGTACTTTGTCATATTTAATCAAAGAAGTTTGCGAAATCTCGAATTATATCATCGGAACTCAGTTGATTGGGAAGCCCCTCAAGCGTGGGAGCGTCTTCCGTTAAATGTGTTCCTTGAAAATTGGTTAATCTTTTTTATATAATTCCCAATTCGCATTTTTGTGGCTTTTGACCTTTTGGTTCAGTATTTGAATCAGGCTTGTAGATAATTTCCATTATTATCAGTGAAGGGTAATTTGCTGCAAGTGATTTTTCTCTAATGTGGTGATAGTATAAGGGTGTCCGGTTTGGTAGAGAGAGAGAGAGAGAGAGAGAGAGATATAGAGAGAGATATAGAGAGAGATAGATATATATGCAAGGAAGCCTGGCCATCTCCTTCTCATTAAATTTCTGTCTACCTGTATCTCTAAATTACATTCAATACCGAGGGTAGTGTCTAATACGATATTGCGAGCATTCAAATCTCCAATCAAAATTCCAATAATGTTTTTGAAACAATGATATAAAATTTTGCATTGGCTGTTATCCTGTCGTGACCTCATTTTCTCCCTGGGTTGTATACCCAGTATAACGAGAAGATATACTTCCCCTAGAACTGTGTCTTCTCTATGTTAGTACATTTTTTAATTGCGATCGTTGCTCTGCCGGATATTTCTACCGTTTCCTATTTTGGGATCTCGTTGTCGTTAAAAAACTTTATTGGTCTTTCGTTCCTTACGTCATTCGCCGAGATTAAAATAGCATCAGGATCACCAGTCACGCAACAGTCACACAGATAACATTTATTTTTCAATTCTAAATTATTTGCATTATATTATTTTTTAACCTAAAATTCTTGGCTGCCATTCTCGTTATCGGTACACGTAGCTCCGCCAACAGTTTCTTTTAAGTTAATCACTATAGCGGAAATTAGTTCATTCTTACCGAAATACATTTTATTTATCTTTACGTGTTATTTTTTAATGTTTGTATCTCAGGGAAGAGTGCGCATAACCACTTCTTTCATTGAAAGAATTTTGCGAAAAACCCATATAGAGACAAACATTATTTTTTAGAAATATAAGTGCAGTTTTGGTTGCAAATAGCGTTTGAGATATTTTTTTAATTGTAATGTTGAATGATGTAGTCATTCAAAGCTAATATCTAAACAAGCAAAAAAGAAACAAAAATGAACCTCATGAAAGATTGAAACTCACCAAAAGAAAGAACCACCTAAATAAAGTTACAAGTATCCTTCCAAGGTGTTTCAAAGATTTAAAGCAGTTGATTGCTCTTAATTCGAAATGAAGCCTGTTCCAGTATGAAACAGTCTGAAAGAGGACATTCTGCTTCACAATTTCAAGTGGGGCAATCGGCAGGCAATAAATATTAACCTTCTTGTGTTATAATTACGTGACCAGCCCAGATCGCCTCGCCAGCCCTGAATTGAAGAATATTTAGAAGATTTATAAATAGGAACATTTTCAAAGTTCATTTCTCTTCAATGTCACATACAAGGCCTTACCTTCGTATTATTACGAAACTCACTTCGGTAAAACGACTTATGGCCTACCCTGTATAATAAATTTCTCTTGCGTCTTCTCAAATTTTCCATCCAAAGAGATTTTTCACGATTTGATTTTGTCTTACTCGAAGAGTGTATTTTTAGTGGCAACAATTTGCTGTTATTTTTGTACTGGTAACATTTATTTTATATATGAACATCAACAGACAAACGCACACACAAAACAAAACCACTTTCCACGCTTTTCCGTTTGAAGAAACTTTACCAAAATATTAAACAAAACACTTTTTGTTCAACCAAGTAGGTTAAACATAAATCTGAAACTAATGGAGTGTAGTTAAGAACTATTTGATTTATTGATATTATGCACTACAGATACTCCCTCAGTCTTCGCTGAATACTTCAATGTGACAGTGGAAATAAACTCTCGTGCATGCAGATGAATCTTCAAGCCAAATGATCGAATCAAATACAAATGGGTTACATTACTCGTTTATTTCTCAATTCTGTTTTTATGAGATTCTATCTAATGAAACCTCGTACACAATCTACTGACGAAACGGGTACTGTGAGAAGTTTCACCGCCATTCTGTAAAGTAGAGAGGACGTAATTGTTCGCGTTTGATGAAACTGATGCACATCAGTAACTCTTCTTGATTATAAACATAATTTCTATCCAGATCTGAGAAAAGCTCTCAGAAACCATCTTTCGCGCCAAACTTTCTCCAAACAGTAAATTTTTATTTGTTTACCACCAAACTTTTATTCTTCTCACAAAATGAGCAAATGTTGACAGACAGCGTTATGTGTGTGTGTGTGTGTGTGTGTGTGTGTGTGTGTAAAGAAAGATTAAAGTCAGGATTTTGTGTGTTTGTGTAGTACTCATAATTTCTGCCACACATCATCTACTACGTAACACACGACATCACATTACACTAACAATTATTAAATATTTCATTATATCATTGATTAGTAATATTTAATGTGTGGCCTTTGTGCATTTTAACATAAATAAATCACGCCGTTCGTTTCAGGCTTTTAGAGATACAATTTCAAACAGATTCAAACAATTTTTATATGTCGATAACACTGTACAACAGGGAAAAAAAACGGAAATGAGATCGTCATTTTTATGGCTAATTATATGCGTAGATTGCGAAAATAACACTCATTTATTGTATCACCCACCGACTTTATGAAAATGACCCTATTTCATTGTATCATTTTGAGAACCACTGGTTCTCTGAACGCATCTTTTACATTTTGTTCAGTCATGCATATGCTGTGGTGGTGGTGTTCGGCTCTGTGTTTCCACTTTGATTTTATGAAAAATATCTTTCATTAATCATTTAAAGCAAAATTGTCAGCCATATTTTATCATAAATCGGTGCTATAAGTGAGTATTATTGAATAACAGCTATCAAATTATGTATATTTCACCGACAACGTCTATATTGTGTGAAATTGCAAATTGATCTATCATTTTCTTATTTTACAGGTTTTTATTGATGTTATGCTACAATGCCTAGAGAGTGCAAAAATTCGCCAGACAGTTTTCGTTATATTTGTGGGCCATTAACGTTAAAACAGTATAAAAGGAAGTTGACTTTTCATGTGAAAAAGCTTTATGAATTATACTTCGCATGCAAAGTTGGTGATCAGGAGAAGCACTGGGCGCCTCATATCTGCTGTGTGAGATGTACAAGCTCGTTATCTGCATGGTTCAAAGGCACCGGTCCTGGTCTGGGATTCGGTGTCCCAATGGTATGGAGAGAGCCGCTGGACCATTCAACTGATTGCTATTTCTGCTTAACGAACATCACAGGTTTGAATCTTTTATTTTTCTGAATATACGTCAAATTTGGTGTTTTTAGCACATTTTAGTATATCCTGCTCTGCATAATGTATTACACAATTATGCTATCTTAAGTAGTCAACAATGTCTAAATGTCTATTGTCTCACATTACAGGTTGCAACAGAAAAGGGAAAAAGACAATAGTCTACCCAAATCTTCGGCTATGCGTTCTGTGGAACATTCTACAGATATACCCATCCCTCGTCCTCCAGCTGAAATGCCGACCGATAACGCAGACTCTGACAAATCGGAATCAGACGGCGAATGCTATGAAGCTCAAGTCGAGTCCAAGAAAGAACAACATCTCATCACGCAGCCTGAACTCAATGATTTGGTCCGTGATTTAATACTTACCAAGCAACAAAGTGAACTGCTGGCCTCACATCTACAAGAATGGAATCTGCTGACGGAAGACGTACGAATTACAGCATTCCGAAAGAGCTCCTTGGATTTGCGGGAATATTTCACAATGAAGAACAATTTTTGTTATTGCATTGATATACATGGTCTGTTCGATGCTCTGGGTTTGTGCTATGAACCGAATCAGTGGAGATTGTTCATTGATGCATCTCTGTACAGTGTTAAGGGTGTACTGCTACACAATGGGAGCGCAATGCCTTCTGTTTCGATCGCTCATTCAGTCGTCTTGAGAGAAACGTATGACAATGTTGCTTTTATTTTGGACTGTATAAAATACAATGAACATGAATGGCTTATCTGCGCAGATTTGAAGGTTGTTGCTATTCTCAATGGATTGCAAATTGGCTATACGAAATACATGTGTTTCCTACGCAAGTGGGATAGCCGAGCAAGGTCTGAACACTACACACGCTCAATATAGCCGCCGCGAGACAATTCCTCACCTGGATCTCACAATGTTATTCACGAACCACTAGTACGAAAGGAAAAGGTTATCTTGCCGCCACTTCACATAAAACTAGGGCTGATGAAACAATTTGCAAAGGCGTTGAAACAGGATAAGCTTGCCTTCAAATATCTAAAGGAAAAATTCCCAAAAATAAGTGATGCCAAGATTAAAGAAGGCATATTCGTCAGCCCTCAAATTCTCCAACTCATGCTAGACGAACACTTTGAAGCGGTGATGGATGAGGTTGAGTTGGCAGCCTGGCGTGCATTCAAAAACGTGTGCAGCGGTCTACTAGGAAAGACTAAATACGACAACTATGCTGCACTTGTGGATCAACTTATCAACTCATACCAACGTCTCGAATGTAAGATGTCATTGAAAATTCATTTTTTGCATTCACATCTCTCATTCTTTCCGGAAAACGCATCTGCTGTTAGCGACGAACACGGGGAGAGATTCCACCAGGATATAGCCACAATGGAGAGCCGATACAAAAGGAAGTGGAGTCCTGATATGCTGGCCGATTTCTGCTGGAATTTAAAGCGTGACCAACCAGAAGCATCACACAAACGCCAGTATAAATACAAATAATGAGTTAAAAACAGTATAATACGAGAGTTTTATGTTAATTTTGTGCATATATGTTGAAGTATAGCAATAATTAAACTGTTCCATATGATAAAGCCTATCTGTTTATCAATATATTCTTATTTTTTGCTATGAAGATTTTAAGCAGTCATCAGAAAAAAACGTGACGTGATAGAAAAAACTATTTTCAGATTTGGAATCAGCACACTCGAAATATTAAGAATGACCGAATGTTATTCCCGTTTTTTTTCTGAACCGAAAATTTATTGTACAGTGTAATTAATGAAATTCTTGAAGAGATTTTCACTTCAACATTGTCAACAAATGAGGAAGTAAGATCAATTACACAGGCCTGCGAATGAGAACTTTGTAAGAGTTTTCTTACTAATAACTGATTTTATATAATTCAACTATGCTGATTTCGAATAAGGTGTCCATTTTTTTTATCACGTAAGGATTTTCTGCAAACTGGAAGGAAAAAACAACAACATAAAAAAATATTATTTATTTCAATTTACATTAGGTACCTATTTCGCTTTGTTATACTAATTACAAATGCAAACAACTTTAAAAAGAAAGAAGACTATTAACGTCAATTACATAATCTCCCCAAAAATTTGCTGATAACATCCTTAAAAGCAATTCACGCTTCTCTCTCTCTCTCTCTCTCTCTCTCTCTCTCTCTCTCTCTCTCTCTCTATACTTGGGGTGTGACAGCCCTCCGGTCCCGAGTCGTGGGATTCTAGAGGAACTGGCTGCCAGCTCCTTTAGGTTCTCTCTCTCTTTCGGGAGGGCGGGTAAAGTACTTTGCACAATCCCGTCCTGTGGGTTACTAGGACCCCATCCCATCCCTACTCTGTCCTTTTAGATTACGTTAAGGTTGTTCTCCTCTCTCTGCAAAAAAAAAAAAAAAAAAAAAAAAAACTTTTCTTTTAGTATTAAGTCTTTTTCTCTTCTTTTACTATTAGAACCCTACTGCTACCTCATGCGTGGGAAGAGAGGCTTTGGAACCTCTATAAATAACACCATTTAACGCTCGTAGGTTGTGAGAGACTGGGATGGAGGGTCCCAGGCGTAGGGGCGCGATGAATGGAGTGTGGCTAGTGCCCCGTTAAGCCCATTCCTAACGCGTAATGGCTTGACCAGCCCCTGCGACCGTTCTTTGGTGACCAATTGATGGTGCTTGGCTGTACTGCTCTGAGGTGAGAGGGCTTTCTGCCTAGCTGGCTGCCAGGCCAGCGTAAAGTCTCGGGCGTAGCCTCTGGGTCTGGTGGGATATCCCTTGAACACTGGATTCTAAGAGTCTGGCCGCTTGTGAGTGACTAGTAAGACTTAGTAAGGGGCTGCATCTCGCTGTCGCTCCTGGCGGAAAATCCGTGACGCTTGCGTCGCGAGTGTTTGTCAGTTGGTAGCTGCGACACGTTTGGGACGGTCCGGCCCTGGGGAGACCTTTGGTCGGTGCGGCAGCAGGAGAGGTGTAGTCTTCTGGAAGGAATGAACGTCACTTGCAAAAAGGCGGGTGCGGCTACGCGCGGGATTAATTCACCCCCCCCCCCCCTTTTTTATATACTGGTCATAACGTTTTTGGATAGTTTTCATTGCTAGAACGCTTTATCTTATTCAGAGAATTCAGAAAAAAAAAAAAAAAAGAGAAAATATGGCAGGGCCAGCTAAATTGAAAGCAGAATGCTTTAAATGTAAAGTTAATCATTGGTGCGTAGACTTCCCAGAGGGTAGTATCAGCGATATCACATCCCTTAGTGTATGTTTGTTTTGTAAACTTAGAGACAACCACGAAAAGGAAGTTAAAGAGCTAAAGGAATTAGTAAAAAAGCTTGAAGCTAGGGTCGTAGCACTGGAAATCCAACCCAGTGGACAAGATCAAATTAAAAACACACCAGCAGATTCAAACTGTAAGATTAAGTATCTAGAACAAAGGGAGGGCTCAAAGAAGGGGCTGATAGAGAAGGGTGGGAAGGGATCGATAGAGAAGGGTGGGAAGGGGCCTGCTGATGGCCCAAAGAACCGAAGGATGTAGCTACCTGTCGGGGTGGTCGGGTGGTGTAACTGCGTGTATGGGTGGCGACGGGTTTCGAAAGGTCTCGGGCAAGAAGGCTGCGAAGCCGAAGCCTGAGACCCCAGTTGCCCCTGTCAAGACCTCTAACCGCTTTAGTCTCCTGTGCTCGAAGGAGGAAGACACCGTTTTGATTGGGGACTCGCAGATCAGGGGCCAGGAGAAGTACTTTGCTTCTGCAAACCGGGATGGGAGAAGGTAAGGTGCTTACTGGGCGGGGAACGGCGCACTTAAGGAAGGAGGTAGAGAAGGTGCGCGTGGCTAGTCGGAGGACTGCGATCGTTGTCCACGCTGGTGGCAATGACCTGTTCCTCAAAGGCGGTGGGGTAGGTCTTACAGAAGGGATCATCACCGAGATCATGTCTCTTGCGGATGATCTAAAACTGAAGACAGACAGGGGAATGTTAATGGGTATTTTACCGCGAATGAATGCCAGTGACCACGCGCTCAGTAAGGTCATTGGCATCAACGAGAGGGTACAAGACTTGTGCGTTCCGCTGGGCGTGAAGTTTATTGACCCCTTCGATGCATTTTCGGGTAGGTGGGACCTTTACCAGAGGGATGGTGTCCACCTCAATGACAAGGGTAAAGGTGTGCTAGGCGCGCTGCTCGACCGGCACCTATACAGAATGGTGAGGTCGAGTCCTGGGAGAGATGATGGGCCCCCACCGGGGAGAGATGAGGATGAGCCGGTGGCGGACGTACCTTCAACTGAAGGGTGCGTCGAAGTACAGGTGGGTGACCCTCCTCCTACGTTGGAGGGGGCTCAGTCTCCTGCGGAAGTTGCCCCCTCGTTAGTGAGGGGCTCTTCAACTCCCGACAGCCCTGGCTGTTCGGGAAACGGGTCGTGCTAGGGGGCGGTCAGAATAGGGAAGGCTCCCTCCGTGCAATGCTTTTTAATGCTAGGTCAATTAGGAACAAGTTTTGCGAGCTACGGGCGCTCTTAGCATCAGAATACCAGGATATCGTTGCTATCACCGAGTCCTGGATTCATACTGATCGTAGGGACTACGTTGGGGAGTTCGAAATTCCCGGGTATAGAATGTTTCGCAAAGACCGCACCCGTGGGGAGGGGGGTGGGTACTAATATACGTCAGAGACACGTTGAGTCCGGTTGACTGCCAGTTCCGGTCGGAACGGGAGCTGCTTGGCGTCGATCTGAACGTGGGAGGGACGAACTATAGGTTAATCTTGGTGTACAGACCTCCGCATCTCCTCCTCGAGGACGATACAGCCCTGTACACCGAACTCAGTAGCCTGCTAGGGGATAGGGTGTGTGTAGTTTTAGGAGACTTCAACTGTCGCGGCATAAAGTGGGAAAAGAGGACTGCCGATGCTGAAGGGAGGAGGCTAGTTGACTTTGCTGATGAGAACTTCCTCACTCAGTGGGTCAACGAGCCTACACGAGGCGAAAGCGTTCTAGACTTAGTATTCACGACCGAAGACAACCTCGTCACTGGCCTCACCGTTGACGAATCGTTGGGCGGGAGTGATCACGGTCTTATTAGGTTCCGTGTGCGCGTCCCTCGGGTGAAGCGTAGTAACTCGAGAGGCAGTAAGCTCGATCTCCGGCGGGCGAACTTTGTTAGCCTCAGGGATAGCGTAGGAGAGATGGGGTTAGAGGTTGGCGGCGATGTTGAGGGAGTGTGGAGTGCATTCCGGGATGAGTTTATGGTGCTGCAGTCTGCTGCCATACCCTCAAAAACCGGTCACCCCTGCTTCAACGCAGCCTAAGTGGTTCAATCGTGGCATCGCTTCGGCTATCCGAAATAGGAAAGTAGTGTATAGGAGGGCGAAGGCCAATCGTTCCCACGAGAACACTGAAGCGTATGTCCGCCTGTGTAGGGAAGTGAAGGCGAAGGTTAGGCTAGCGAAACGTAACGAAGAACTACGGGTGGCAAGCCTCTGCAAGAGGAACCCTAAGGAGTTCTTCAGTTATGTTAATAGTAGAAAGCCTATTAGAACATGATAGGTCCTTTAAAGGACGGAAGCGGCGTTCTGCGGACCTCCGACGCGGACATGGCTAATGTGCTTAATGAGTACTTTGCGGGAGTGTTCACCAGGGAGGATACCCGCGTCATCCCCGAGCCAGCTGTGAGGCACGAAGGTGCTGACCTGGATAGTGTTAGATGTACCGCGACAGTCGTTGCTCATAGAATAGACAAACTGAGCGCGTTTAAGGCTCCTGGGCCAGACCAGTTTCTCCCCCAGTGTTTTGCGAGAAGTGCGCGACCAGGTGGCTCCCCACCTGGCTACAGTCTTCAACAAATCGTTGGTGATGGGCCAGGTGCCTGGTGACTGGAGGGAGGCCAACGTGACCCCTATCTTTAAGAAAGGGGATCACGAAAGTCCAGGGAACTATCGTCCTATTAGTCTCACTTCAGTTGTAGGTAAATTATTAGAAAGGATAATAGCTGATAGAATCGTTGACCATTTGGATTCCCACAAGCTGCTTGGGGACTCCCAACATGGGTTTAGACGGCATAGGTCGTGTCTCACCAACTTGCTCGAGTTTTTCCACATCATGTTGAGTGAGTACGATAAGAGTAGGGCGATTGATATACTTTATCTCGACTTTCAGAAAGCCTTTGATAAGGTACCTCACCGCCGGCTAATGGCGAAAGTGCGCGCGCTGGGTATCGGTGGGGAAATAGGTAGGTGGATTGAAAACTGGCTGAGGAATAGGCGGCAGAGGGTGGTAATTAAAGGGGCTAGTTCGGGTTGGGCCTCGGTCACTAGTGGGGTTCCTCAGGGTTCCGTTTTGGGGCCGCTGTTGTTTACCATTTACATAAATGATATCGACGGTGGCATCGTCAGTCGGATCGCCAAATTCGCTGATGACACCAAGCTTGGGGCCAATGTTGGGACGCCCGAAGCGATCGAGGAACTGCGTGCGGACCTAGGTAGGATAGGAGAGTGGTCCGAAAAATGGCAAATGCCGTTTAACTTGGGTAAATGCAAAGTGATGCACATTGGCTACGCCAATCCCAAGTCGGACTACTCGATGTTGGGCAGTAATATCGAGGTGACTGATTTAGAAAAGGACTTGGATGTGCTAATTAGCAGCGACCTTAAGTTTACGAAACAGTGTGTAGAGGTGGAAAAGAAAGCCCAGAAACTATTGGGTTATATCAGAAGGCAATTTCAGTTTCGGAACAAGGAGATTGTGCTCTCACTGTACAATTCCCTTGTTCGGCCGTACCTGGAGTATGCTGTGCAGTTCTGGTCGCCCACCCTCAGGAAAGATATTGAGAGGCTGGAGCGAGTGCAGGCGAGGGCCACAAAGTTGATCCCTTCCGTTAGGCATATGGGCTACAATCGACGGTTACGCGCCCTGAACTTGTTTTCGCTTGAAACTCGGAGGCTGCGCGGTCAACTGATCGAGGTTTTCAAGCTCTTGCGAGGGTTCAACGATGTCGATTTTAGAAGTATGTTTAGTTTAAATGATAACCCAACTCGCAACAATGGTTGGAAGTTGGATTTGAAACGGTTTAGGACTAGTGTGTGTGGGAATTACGTTACGTATAAGATCTGTGACACATGGAACAGGTTACCTTCGGAAGTTGTGAACAGTTCCTCTGTGGATCAGTTCAAGAAAAGGTTAGACGAAATCTTGCACACTATTTGAGTGTGTAAAGACATTTAGGACCTCAGTCTGCGGAAATTTCTTTTCCTATAAAATAGTTAATATCTGGAACCAACTGCAGGAGTTCGCTTGCTCGGTCTCTGTGAGCATGCTAAATATAGAGCTATTTATATATTCTCCACTTTCCTGTAAAATTTCCTTGGCTACTTTTCCAGGGTCAAGGTATTTTCTTCAACCTTTTCCGTACCTGCCTCTGGCAGGGAGGGAGCGGAGGGTGGGGAGAGAGCCTTCTACTTTTCTATCCAGTTTTCTACTACTGCTAGGATAGTTGAAAGAAAAATAAACTTTCACAAAATTTTCCCTGGCACCCGTTGCCATTGGTACCTCCTCGGTATGGGCCGCAAGGCCTTTTGAGGTACTTCTTTTCCTTGTAACTCTCTCTCTCTCTCTCTCTCTCTCTCTGTGGATCAGTTCAAGAAAAGGTTAGACGAAATCTTGCACACTATTTGAGTGTGTAAAGACATTTAGGACCTCAGTCTGCGGAAATTTCTTTTCCTATAAAATAGTTAATATCTGGAACCAACTTCCCTCAGAGGTTGTTTCCAGTCAAAGTGTAAATCTGTTTAAAAATAGGCTAGACAAAGTACTGAACACACATAGTTTAAGATTAAAACCTCAGAAAACTCTGCAGGAGTTCGCTTGCTCGGTGTCTCTGTGAGCAAGCTAAATATCCCTGGTACCCGTTGCCATTGGTACCTCCTCGGTATGGGCCGCAAGGCCTTTTGAGGTACTTCTTTTCCTTGTAACTCTCTCTCTCTCTCTCTCTCTCTCTCTCTCTCTCTATATATATATATATATATATATATATATATATATTACACAGGGTGAGTCATGACGAAATGTCATAACCTCAGGAGCTTATAGCTGAGGTCATTCCCAGTCAAAAACTTCACATGAACATGTGTCCGATTCTTAACGGTTATGGAGCTGTGGATGTTTGAATGTTTAAAAATAAGAATAAGCGAACAAATAGCTGCTAAAGTTTTTAGTCATGAATTTACAATAACTGTTCAAAATGACTACCCTCGGCCTCAATGCATATCGCGACTCGTCTGTGAATCGCGCGTGTAGCTCGCATTAATTCATTACGATTGTCCTTTATGAGGGCTGCATCCAAAATGCGACGGAGGAATGCCTCTCGTGTTTCTACTTCTCTCTAGTCCACCAGCTCTTTCATGCGCCCCCACAGATAAAATTCTAGAAGGGATAGGTCCGGAGACCTGGGTGGCCAATTTTGTGTACCACCACGACCGATCCATCGACCAGGGAAGCGATAATCGAGATGCGTTCTCACTACACGGCTAAAATGGGGAGGAGCTCCGTCTTTTTGGGAGTATATATGCAATCGTGTTGTCAAAGGTAGGGTACGGTGGGGTAAGACGGACCCATGGGGTGAGATGGAACCCCCCCTCTAAACCCAAGCAGAAAGGGCGAGGTTCAGATATTGGTTGCTAGATGTCCTTCACGTCACCAAACAAAAGCATGACACAAAAGAAAAAAGCAAAGCAAGCGAAAGCTGGGCCATCCTGGGCTCATGACAGTGACAGTGAGGATAGAGATTCAACTAAGTGCTTGTATTGCAATGACACGTTTGGTAATTCTGTGCGAGGGGAAGGGTGGGTTTGTTGCGCCATTTGCACATGAGGAATGTGAAGGGGTAGAGGATGATGAGGAAGAGGTTTTTGTGTGTGAGTTGTGCCAGTAAGGATGGACCCCTGGGGTTCATCTTACCCCGTGATTCGTTTTTGGTACAATAAAAATATTGATTTGGTAAAATCTCGTGTTTCAGTCTTTTCCTCTAAAAACCGTGACCAGGGTGTGGACTTTAAATATAACACCCCAAAGCACCACCACAACCCCTAAAAAAAACCAAAATTATATAAATGTGGTTTCTAGACTCATTTTTGTGTTAAGTAGTCCGTCTTACCCCACCTTCCCCTACATCTTCTAACAGTGGCGGCAGTTCGTCTTGCAGAAATCATAGATAAATGTCACCTGTAAGACCACCTTCGAAGATAAACGGATCAGTCAGCTGACCGTAGAGAATACCACACCACACATTGACACTGAACCATGTTGAAAATTACTTTCCACAATGCCATGAAGATTCATTTTTGACCACACATGTGAATTGCGTGTGTTGTTGACACCGTCGCAGGTAAATTGAGCCTCATCACAGAACAAGACGTATCGATACAATTGTCGATCGGCATTGAGTCAATTACAAAATTCCAGCCGTTGGGCACGATCCTCAGGTTGCAGGTGCTGAACGCGCACTTGTATCCATACCATACGTGGTATGGATACATGCCTTTTTCGTGTAACGTTCTACATACACTCGTTTGAGGAACTCTAAGACGTATGGAAAACCTCCGCGTACTAATATGAGGACTCCGCTGTCCCATTTGAACAATGTTTTCTTGTTCAGCCACATCTTGTTGTACCTGACGCTCAGATAAAACAGTAACGCTAAGAAATGAACCGCTCTTTCGCAATCAACGGAAAACGTTGGTAAACACTCGTCGATCCGGAATTCTTCGATTTGGAAAGCGTCGTTGGTATTCAGTGACAGCAGCAGTAGTATTTCGTCGCAAAATCTGTAAACGTACACCATATCGACATATTCGGCATTTGAAAACGTAAAAGGCATACTGAACGCACAAAACATCAACTGCACGTTGTGAAACATAACGCTCTACGGCGTAGTTAGTTCGGTTCGGTAGGTAACTGTCAATTCAGTTCAAGGTCACGCATGCCCATGCTTGAAATTCAAACATCCATAGCTCCATAACCGTTAAGAATCTGACCTATGTTCATATGAAGTTTTTGACTGGGAATGACCTCAGCTATAAGCTCCGAAGTTATGACCAACAAAGACCCTAGGATCCACTCATGGCTGGTCTACCTAACTGTGTTTGTAATGGTGTATTGCGCATGTCCTCCGTGGTGGCGGAAGGGACCTACAATTTTACGTGGGTTCTGAACCAGAAAAAACCTTACTTTTACTACCTTAAACCATACTCAATCTATCAACATATGCATCTAATCGATTTTTAAACATATTTATAGACGTGCTACTAATTACTTCTACCGGCAAACTATTCCAGCTATTTACTATTCTATATGTAAAAAAGTTTTTGCAACTGCTGTCTCGAACCTTCTGCTAGTCAGCTTACACCAGTTATTTCTAGTGCTACTGTATTGTGCTATTTCGAAAAAGCTCTCTCTATTTACGTTATCGAACCCATTCGTAATTTTAAAGACCAGGAATAGATCACCCCTTAGCCTCCTAGTCTTGAGTTTAGTCAATTTTAACTCGTACAACTTTGATCGAAGCGATGGAATCATCTTAGTTGCTCGCCTTTGAACTCATTCGATTTTGTCAATATCCTTGCGCAGATGCGGATTCCAAAATTGGATCGCGTACTCCAAATGGGGTCTAACTAATGATTTATAAAGAGGAATAATAATATCGCGCGATTTGTACTCAAAATTCCTAGTTATAAAACCTAGCACCTTGTTCGCCTTATTCACCGCTGCTGTACTTTGTTTCGCTACTTTCAAATCACCAGTGACTATAACTCCTAAATCATTTTCCTGTTCTACGCTTGCCAACTCCTTCCCTGACATACTATACGCAAAAATACCGTTACGCGAACCTATATGTAAAATTTTGCACTTATCGACGTTAAATCTCATTTGCCATGTGACCGACCAATCAATGATTTTATTCAGATCTTCCTGGATTTTACCTCTATCTTCGTCATTTATCGCCCTACCACCCAACTTCGTGTCATTCACAAACCTTGAAACTGTACTCACGAGGCCGACATCTAAATTGTTAATATATATAAGAAAAAGCAATGGGCCATATATATATATATATATATATATATATATATATATATATATATATATTTAGTGATGTAGCGGATGTCATTTTTTTTCACATCCGCGGATGCGGATGCGGATGAGGATGTTTGATTTCGACATCCGCGGATGCGGATGTCTACATTTTCGTTATTTTTTAGGATATATTCGAGATTTGTTGTGCTTAACGTATATAATAAGTTATTATATAGAGAGAGCTGTAGCTATAATGTAGTATAATTGATTAATTGTACAATAATTGCTGTACTTTTCTCTGAACATATAAAATAATATCAAGCATCTAACTAATATAGAAATCAATTAGTGAATTCGTCTGCAAATAAATTCGTTATATTTTGTCGAGTTTCAGCCACAATTAGAAACCATAATTGTGTTACCAGGATGCGGGACGTGAACCCAACTCAAATGCACCTCACCGACCTCTTTCCCCGACCTCCACCCTTATAGAAAGAGATCTTTAATTAGCTTGATAACTATTTATATTAAGTTTAAAGTTTTATTAGGCATATTTATAAATGAGTAATTAAAATAAAGTAAACTAAGATGTTCATCGTTTTTTTATTCAAACTTAATTATAGGAAGGTTATGCTTAAGGAACATTAATTTTCTGCCTTTTCTGCTGCCAGTCTGTTTCTCTTTTCATCATATATTAATCCAGCACTGCTAAATAATCTCTCGCTTGGTACGTTTTGGAGGACAGGCTAAATGTTTCCTTGCAAGTTTACTCAAGTATGGATAGATATTCTGCGTATTTTTCCACCAACTAATAGGATTGTCACATGCAGCCAGACGTTTTTCTTGGTGATAGCTCTCGATCATTTTCACTACATCTTTTGACATCGCGTAGGTCTCGTCATTGCTGCTTGACTCAAGAAACTGAGAGAGAGATTCTGTGATAGATTTGCTCGTTGAAGGTGTTGGTTCTGTCACTGAAACTTTTATTCTTTTGGTGGGTGGCGAAGCGACAGATTCAAGAGATTGAAGCTCTTCAACTGCTTTGCCAAGTGATGATTTAACTCGTTCTAATGTACAACGTGAAAATAACAGCTTTGTAACGTGGATCTAAGTAGGTTGCAAGAGAGTAACTTCATACAAGAACAGCCTCTCGTCTTGTCGCTTGCATCACTTTTGCGCACAATGAACTAGTTATATTATTATAGTAGAATGTGATAATTTCCGCCTATTAATGACGTTTTATCTCAACGGTCCACATCCGCACGACATCCGCAGTCCAAAGTGCGGATGCGGATGCGGATGCGACCTACATCACTAATATATATATATATATATTAATATATTATATATATATATAGAGAGAGAGAGAGAGAGAGTTACAAGGAGTTACAAGGAAAAGAAGTACCTCAAAAGGCCTTGCGGCCCATACCGAGGAGGTACCAATGGCAACGGGTGCCAGGGAAAATTTTGTCTTTCAAACTATGCTAGCAGTAGTAGAAAACTGGATAGAAAAGTAGAAGGCTCTCTCCCCACCCTCCGCTCCCTCCCTGCCAGAGGCAGGTACGGAAAAAGGTTGAAGAAAATACCTTGACCCTGGAAAAGTAGCCAAGGAAATTTTACAGGAAAGTGGAGAATATATAAATAGCTCTATATTTAGCTTGCTCACAGAGACACCGAGCAAGCGAACTCCTGCAGAGTTTTCTGAGGTTTTAATCTTAAACTATGAGTGTGTTCTGTACTTTGTCTAGCCTATTTTTAAACAGATTTACACTTTGACTGGAAACATCCTCTGAGGGAAGTTGGTTCCAGATATCAACTATTTTATAGGAAAAGAAATTTCCGCAGACTGAGGTCCTAAATGTCTTTACACACTCAAATAGTGTGCAAGATTTCGTCTAACCTTTTCTTGAACTGATCCACAGAGGAACTGTTCACAACTTCCGAAGGTAACCTGTTCCATGTGTCACAGATCTTATACGTAACGTAATTCCCCACACACTAGTCCTAAACCGTTTCAAATCCAACTTCCAACCATTGTTGCGAGTTGGGTTATCATTTAAACTAAACATACTTCTAAAATCGACATCGTTGAACCCTCGTAAGAGCTTGAAAACCTCGATCAGTTGACCGCGCAGCCTCCGAGTTTCAAGCGAAAACAAGTTCAGGGCGCGTAACCGTCGATTGTAGCCCATATGCCTAACGGAAGGGATCAACTTTGTGGCCCTCGCCTGCACTCGCTCCAGCCTCTCAATATCTTTCCTGAGGGTGGGCGACCAGAACTGCACAGCATACTCCAGGTACGGCCGAACAAGGGAATTGTACAGTGAGAGCACAATCTCCTTGTTCCGAAACTGAAATTGCCTCCTGATATAACCCAATAGTTTCTGGGCTTTCTTTTCCACTCTACACACTGTTTCGTAAACTTAAGGTCGCTGCTAATTAGCACACCCAAGTCCTTTTCTAAATCAGTCACCTCGATATTACTGCCCAACATCGAGTAGTCCGACTTGGGATTGGCGTAGCCAATGTGCATCACTTTGCATTTACCCAAGTTAAACGGCATTTGCCATTTTTCGGACCACTCTCCTATCCTACCTAGGTCCGCACGCAGTTCCTCGATCGCTTCGGGCGTCCCAACATTGGCCCCAAGCTTGGTGTCATCAGCGAATTTGGCGATCCGACTGACGATGCCACCGTCGATATCATTTATGTAAATGGTAAACAACAGTGGCCCCAAAACGGAACCCTGAGGAACCCCACTAGTGACCGAGGCCCAACCCGAACTAGCCCCTTTAATTACCACCCTCTGCCGCCTATTCCTTAGCCAGTTTTCAATCCACCTACCTATTTCCCCACCGATACCCAGCGCGCGCACTTTCGCCATTAGCCGGCGGTGAGGTACCTTATCAAAGGCTTTCTGAAAGTCGAGATAAAGTATATCAATCGCCCTACTCTTATCGTACTCACTCAACATGACGTGGAAAAACTCGAGCAAGTTGGTGAGACACGACCTATGCCGTCTAAACCCATGTTGGGAGTCCCCAAGCAGCTTGTAGGAATCCAAATGGTCAACGATTCTATCAGCTATTATCCTTTCTAATAATTTACCTACAACTGAAGTGAGACTAATAGGACGATAGTTCCCTGGACTTTCGTGATCCCCTTTCTTAAAGATAGGGGTCACGTTGGCCTCCTCCAGTCACCAGGCACCTGGCCCATCTCCAACGATTTGTTGAAGACTGTAGCCAGGTGGGGAGCCACCTGGTCGCGCACTTCTCGCAAAACACTGGGGAGAAACTGGTCTGGCCCAGGAGCCTTAAACGCGCTCAGTTTGTCTATTCTATGAGCAACGACTGTCGCGGTACATCTAACACTATCCAGGTCAGCACCTTCGTGCCTCACAGCTGGCTCGGGGATGACGCGGGTATCCTCCCTGGTGAACACTCCCGCAAAGTACTCATTAAGCACATTAGCGATGTCCGCGTCGGAGGTCCGCAGAACGCCGCTTCCGTCCTTTAAAGGACCTATCATGCTTCTAATAGGCTTTCTACTATTAACATAACTGAAGAACTCCTTAGGGTTCCTCTTGCAGAGGCTTGCCACCCGTAGTTCTTCGTTACGTTTCGCTAGCCTAACCTTCGCCTTCACTTCCCTACACAGGCGGACATACGCTTCAGTGTTCTCGTGGGAACGATTGGCCTTCGCCCTCCTATACACTACTTTCCTATTTCGGATAGCCGAAGCGATGCCACGATTGAACCACTTAGGCTGCGTTGAAGCAGGGGTGACCGTTTTGAGGGTATGGCAGCAGACTGCAGCACCATAAACTCATCCCGGAATGCACTCCACACTCCCTCAACATCGCCGCCAACCTCTAACCCCATCTCTGCTACGCTATCCCTGAGGCTAACAAAGTTCGCCCGCCGGAGATCGAGCTTACTGCCTCTCGAGTTACTACGCTTCACCCGAGGGACGCACACACGGAACCTAATAAGACCGTGATCACTCCCGCCCAACGATTCGTCAACGGTGAGGCCAGTGACGAGGTTGTCTTCGGTCGTGAATACTAAGTCTAGAACGCTTTCGCCTCGTGTAGGCTCGTTGACCCACTGAGTGAGGAAGTTCTCATCAGCAAAGTCAACTAGCCTCCTCCCTTCAGCATCGGCAGTCCTGTTTTCCCACTTTATGCCGCGACAGTTGAAGTCTCCTAAAACTACACACACCCTATCCCCTAGCAGGCTACTGAGTTCGGTGTACAGGGCTGTATCCTCCTCGAGGAGGAGATGCGGAGGTCTGTACACCAAGATTAACCTATAGTTCGTCCCTCCCACGTTCAGATCGACGCCAAGCAGCTCCCGTTCCGACCGGAACTGGCAGTCAACCGGACTCAACGTGTCTCTGACGTATATTAGTACCCCACCCCCCTCCCCACGGGTGCGGTCTTTGCGAAACATTCTATACCCGGGAATTTCGAACTCCCCAACGTAGTCCCTACGATCAGTATGAATCCAGGACTCGGTGATAGCAACGATATCCTGGTATTCTGATGCTAAGAGCGCCCGTAGCTCGCGAAACTTGTTCCTAATTGACCTAGCATTAAAAAGCATTGCACGGAGGGAGCCTTCCCTATTCTGACCGCCCCCTAGCACGACCCGTTTCCCGAACAGCCAGGCTGTCGGGAGTTGAAGAGCCCCTCACTAACGAGGGGGCAACTTCCACAGGAGACTGAGCCCCCTCCAACGTAGGAGGAGGGTCACCCATCTGTACTTCGCCGCACCCTTCAGTCGAAGGTACGTCCGCCACCGGCTCATCCTCATCTCTCCCCGGTGGGGGCCCATCATCTCTCCCAGGACTCGACCTCACCATTCTGTATAGGTGCCGGTCGAGCAGCGCGCCTAGCACACCTTTACCCTTGTCATTGAGGTGGACACCATCCCTCTGGTAAAGGTCCCACCTACCCGAAAATGCATCGAAGGGGTCAATAAACTTCACGCCCAGCGGAACGCACAAGTCTTGTACCCTCTCGTTGATGCCAATGACCTTACTGAGCGCGTGGTCACTGACATTCATTCGCGGTAAAATACCCATTAACATTCCCCTGTCTGTCTTCAGTTTTAGATCATCCGCAAGAGACATGATCTCGGTGATGATCCCTTCTGTAAGACCTACCCCACCGCCTTTGAGGAACAGGTCATTGCCACCAGCGTGGACAACGATCGCAGTCCTCCGACTATCCACGCGCACCTTCTCTACCTCCTTCCTTAAGTGCGCCGTTCCCCGCCCAGGTAAGCACCTTACCTTCCTCCCATCCCGGTTTGCAGAAGCAAAGTACTTCTCCTGGCCCCTGATCTGCGAGTCCCCAATCAAAACGGTGTCTTCCTCCTTCGAGCACAGGAGACTAAAGCGGTTAGAGGTCTTGACAGGGGCAACTGGGGTCTCAGGCTTCGGCTTCGCAGCCTTCTTGCCCGAGACCTTTCGAAACCCGTCGCCACCCATACACGCAGTTACACCACCCGACCCACCCCGACAGGTAGCTACATCCTTCGGTTTCTTTGGGCCATCAGCAGGCCCCTTCCCACCCTTCTCTATCGATCCCTTCCCACCCTTCTCTATCAGCCCCTTCTTTGAGCCCTCCCTTTGTTCTGATACTTAATCTTACAGTTTGAATCTGCTGGTGTGTTTTTAATTTGATCTTGTCCACTGGGTTGGATTTCCAGTGCTACGACCCTAGCTTCAAGCTTTTTTACTAATTCCTTTAGCTCTTTAACTTCCTTTTCGTGGTTGTCTCTAAGTTTACAAAACAAACATACACTAAGGGATGTGATATCGCTGATATACCCTCTGGGAAGTCTACGCACCAATGATTAACTTTACATTTAAAGCATTCTGCTTTCAATTTAGCTGGCCCTGCCATATTTTCTCTTTTTTTTGTTTTTTCTGAATACTCTGAATAAGATAAAGCGTTCTAGCAATGAAAACTATCCAAAAACGTTATGACCAGTATATAAAAAAGGGGGGGGGGGTGAATTAATCCCGCGCGTAGCCACCCGCCTTTTTGCAAGTGACGTTCATTCCTTCCAGAAGACTACACCTCTCCTGCTGCCGCACCGACCAAAGGTCTCCCCAGGGCCGGACCGTCCCAAACGTGTCGCAGCTACCAACTGACAAACACTCGCGACGCAAGCGTCACGGATTTTCCGCCAGGAGCGACAGCGAGATGCAGCCCCTTACTAAGTCTTACTAGTCACTCACAAGTGGGCCAGACTCTTAGAATCCAGTGTTCAAGGGATATCCCACCAGACCCAGAGGCTACGCCCGAGACTTTACGCTGGCCTGGCAGCCAGCTGGGCAGTAAAGCCCTCTCACCTCAGAGCAGTACAGCCAAGCACCATCAATTGGTCACCAAAGAACGGTCGCAGGGGGCTGGTCAAGCCATTACGCGTTAGGAATGGGCTTAACGGGGCACTAGCCACACTCCATTCATCGCGCCCCTACGCCTGGGACCCCTCCATCCCAGTCTCTCACAACCTACGAGCGTTAAATGGTGTTATTTATAGAGGTTCCAAAGCCTCTCTTCCCACGCATGAGGTAGCAGTAGGGTCCTAATAGTAAAAGAAGAGAAAAAGACTTAATACTAAAAGAAAAGTTTTTTTTTTTTTTTTTTTTTTTTTGCAGTGAGAGGAGAACAACCTTAACGTAATCTAAAAGGACAGAGTAGGGATGGGATGGGGTCCTAGTAACCCACGGGACGGGATTGTGCAAAATACTTTACCCGCCCTCCCGAAAGAGAGAGAGAACCTAAAGGAGCTGGCAGCCAGTTCCTCTAGAATCCCACGACTCGGGACCGGAGGGCTGTCACACCCCAAGTATAAAGTTTACTACATCCAGAAGAAATGTGCATAACCTTTATACCCCCTGCGGAGAGAGAGAGAGAGAGTTACAAGGAGGAGTTACAAGGAAAAGAAGTACCTCAAAAGGCCTTGCGGCCCATACCGAGGAGGTACCAATGGCAACGGGTGCCAGGGAAAATTTTCTACACACTCAAATAGTGTGCAAGATTTGGTCTAACCTTTTCTTGAACTAATCCACCGAGGAACTATTCCTGTTATTAAAAGTTTATTTTTCTTTCAACTATCCTAGCAGTAGTAGAAAACTGGATAGAAAAGTAGAAGGCTCTCTCCCCACCCTCCGCTCCCTCCCTGCCAGAGGCAGGTACGGAAAAAGGTTGAAGAAAATACCTTGACCCTGGAAAAGTAGCCAAGGAAATTTTACAGGAAAGTGGAGAATATATAAATAGCTCTATATTTACCTTGCTCACAGAGACACCGTGCAAGCGAACTCCTGCAGAGTTTTCTTATGTTTTAATCTTAAACTATCAACGTGTTAAAGTAATTCCCACATATACTAGTCCTAAATCGTTTCAAATCCAACTTCTAACCATTGTTGCGAGTTGGGTTATCATTTGAACTAAACATGCTTCTAAAATCGACATCTTTGAACCCGCGTCACATAAGCGTCGATTGTAGCCCATATGCCTAACGAAAGGGATTAACTTTGTGGCATTTTTCGCCAGTTTCCAATCCACCTACTACTTCCCCACCAATACCCAGCGCGCGTACTTCGGCCATTAGCCGGCGGTGAGGTACCTTATCAAAGGCCTTCTAATCAATCGCCCTACTCTTATCATACTCACTCAACATGACGTAGAAAAACTCGAGCATGATGGTGAGACACGACCTATGCCGTCTAAACCCATGTTGGAGTCCCCAAGTAGCTTGTAGGAATCCAAATGGTCAACAATCCTACTCGCTATTATTCCCTATAAATATTTACCTACAACTGAAGTTAAATGGTGTTATTTATAGAGGTTCCAAGCCTCTCTTCCCACGCATGAGATAGCAGTAGCGTCCTAATCGTAACAGTAGAGAGAAAAAAAAAAAAAAACAATACTAAAAGTTTTTCTTTGCAGTCAGAGGAGAACATTCCTAACCTAAGCTAAAAGGACAGAGTGGGATGGGAAGGGGTCCTAGTAACCCACGGGACAGGTTTGTACAACAGACTTCACCTGCCCTCCCGAAAGAGAGAGAACCTAAAGGAATTGGCAACCAATTTCTCTAGAATCCCACGACTCGGGACCGGAGGGCTGTCACACCCCAAGTATAAAGTTTACAACACGCAGAAGGAACGTGCATAACCTTTATACCCCCTGCGAGAGAGAGAGAGAGAGAGAGAGAGAGAAAGAAGAAGAGAGAGAGAGAGAGAGAGAGAGAAAAAGAAGAAGAGAGAGAGAGAGAGAGAGAGAGAGAGAGAGGAGAGAGAGAGAGAGAGAGAGAGAGAGTTACAAGGAAAAGAAGTATCTCAAAAGGCCTTGCGGCCCATACCGAGGAGGTACCAATGGCAACGGGTGCCACGGAAAATTTTCTACACACTCAAAGTGTGTGCAAAATTTGGTCTAACCTTTTCTTGAACTGATCCACAGAGGAACTGTTCACAACTTCCGAAGGTAACCTGTTCCATGTGTCACAGATCTTATACGTAACATAATTCCCACACACACTAGTCCTAAACCGTTTCAAATCCAACTTCCAACCATTGTTGCGAGTTGGGTTATCATTTAAACTAAACATACTTCTAAAATCGACATCGTTGAACCCTCGTAAGAGCTTGAAAACCTCGATCAGTTGACCGCGCGCAGCCTCCGAGTTTCAAGCGAAAACAAGTTCAGGGCGCGTAACCGTCGATTGTAGCCCATATTGCCTAACAGAAGGGATTAACTTTGTGGCCCTCGCCTGCACTCGCTCCAGCCTCTCAATATCTTTCCTGAGGGTGGGCGACCAGAACTGCACAGCATACTCCAGGTACGGCCGAACAAGGGAATTGTACAGTGAGAGCACAATCTCCTTGTTCCGAAACTGAAATTGCCTCCTGATATAACCCAATAGTTTCTGGGCTTTCTTTTCCACCTCTACACACTGTTTCGTAAACTTAAGGTCGCTGCTAATTAGCACACCCAAGTCCTTTTCTAAATCAGTCACCTCGATATTACTGCCCAACATCGAGTAGTCCGACTTGGGATTGGCGTAGCCAATGTGCATCACTTTGCATTTACCCAAGTTAAACGGCATTTGCCATTTTTCGGACCACTCTCCTATCCTACCTAGGTCCGCACGCAGTTCCTCGATCGCTTCGGGCGTCCCAACATTGGCCCCAAGCTTGGTGTCATCAGCGAATTTGGCGATCCGACTGACGATGCCACCGTCGATATCATTTATGTAAATGGTAAACAACAGTGGCCCCAAAACGGAACCCTGAGGAACCCCACTAGTGACCGAGGCACAACCCGAACTAGCCCCTTTAATTACCACCCTCTGCCGCCTATTCCTCAGCCAGTTTTCAATCCACCTACCTATTTCCCCACCGATACCCAGCGCGCGCACTTTCGCCATTAGCCGGCGGTGAGGTACCTTATCAAAGGCTTTCTGAAAGTCGAGATAAAGTATATCAATCGCCCTACTCTTATCGTACTCACTCAACATGACGTGGAAAAACTCGAGCAAGTTGGTGAGACACGACCTATGCCGTCTAAACCCATGTTGGGAGTCCCCAAGTAGCTTGTAGGAATCCAAATGGTCAACGATTCTATCAGCTATTATCCTTTCTAATAATTTACCTACAACTGAAGTGAGACTAATAGGACGATAGTTCCCTGGACTTTCGTGATCCCCTTTCTTAAAGATAGGGGTCACGTTGGCCTCCCTCCAGTCGCCAGGCACCTGGCCCATCTCCAACGATTTGTTGAAGACTGTAGCCAGGTGGGGAGCCACCTGGTCGCGCACTTCTCGCAAAACACTGGGGAGAAACTGGTCTGGCCCAGGAGCCTTAAACGCGCTCAGTTTGTCTATTCTATGAGCAACGACTGTCGCGGTACATCTAACACTATCCAGGCCAGCACCTTCGTGCCTCACAGCTGGCTCGGGGATGACGCGGGTATCCTCCCTGGTGAACACTCCCACAAAGTACTCATTAAGCACATTAGCGATGTCCGCGTCGGAGGTCCGCAGAACGCCGCTTCCGTCCTTTAAAGGACCTATCATGCTTCTAATGGGCTTTCTACTATTAACATAACTGAAGAACTCCTTAGGGTTCCCCTTGCAGAGGCTTGCCACCCGTAGTTCTTCGTTACGTTTCGCTAGCCTAACCTTCGCCTTCACTTCCCTACACAGGCGGACATATGCTAAAGTGTTCTCATGGGAACGATTGGCCTTCGCCCTCCTATACGCTACTTTCCTATTTCGGATAGCCGAAGCGATGTCACGATTGAACCACTTAGGCTGCGTTGAAGCAGGGGTGACCGGTTTTGAGGGTATGGCAGCAGACTGCAGCACCATAAACTCGTCCCGGAATGCACTCCACACTCCCTCAACATCGCCGCCGACCTCTAACCCCATATCTCCTACGCTATCCTTGAGGCTAACAAAGTTCGCCCGCCGGAGATCGAGCTTACTGCCTCTCGAGTTACTACGCTTCACCCGAGGGACGCACACACGGAACCTAATAAGGCTGTGATCACTCCCGCCCAACGATTCGTCAACGGTGAGGCCAGTGACGAGGTTGTCTTCGGTCGTGAACACTAAGTCCAGAACGCTTTCGCCTCGTGTAGGCTCGTTGACCCACTGAGTGAGGAAGTTCTCATCAGCAAAGTCAACTAGCCTCCTCCCTTCAGCATCGGCAGTCCTGTTTTCCCACTTTATGCCGCGACAGTTGAAGTCTCCTAAAACTACACACACCCTATCCCCTAGCAGGCTACTGAGTTCGGTGTACAGGGCTGTATCCTCCTCGAGGAGGAGATGCGGAGGTCTGTACACCAAGATTAACCTATAGTTCGTCCCTCCCACGTTCAGATCGACGCCAAGCAGCTCCCGTTCCGACCGGAACTGGCAGTCAACCGGACTCAACGTGTCCCTCACGTATATTAGTACCCCACCACCCCCCTCCCCACGGGTGCGGTCTTTGCGAAACATTCTATACCCGGGAATTTCGAACTCCCCAACGTAGTCCCTACGATCAGTATGAATCCAGGACTCGGTGATAGCAACGATATCCTGGTATTCTGATGCTAAGAGCGCCCGTAGCTCGCGAAACTTGTTCCTAATTGACCTAGCATTAAAAAGCATTGCACGGAGGGAGCCTTCCCTATTCTGACCGCCCCCTAGCACGACCCGTTTCCCGAACAGCCATGGCTGTCGGGAGTCGAAGAGCCCCTCACTATTGCTGTTGGAGGGGGACTAACTGCTGGGGGAGGGGGACTAGCTGCTGGGGGAGAGAGAGAGAGAGAAAGAAGAAGAGAGAGAGAGAGAGAGAGAGAGAAGAAGAGAGAGAGAGAGAGAAAGAAGAGAGAGAGAGAGAAAGAAGAAGAGAGAGAGAGAAAAGAGAAGAGAAAGAAGAAGAGAGAGAAAGAAGAAGAGAGAGAAAGAAGAAGAGAGAAAGAAGAAGAGAGAGAAAGAAGAAGAGAGAAAGAAGAAGAGAGAAAAAGAAGAAGAGAGAAAAAGAAGAAGAGAGAGAAGAGGAGGAGAGAGAGAAGGAGAGAGAGAGAGAGAGAGAGAGAGAGGAGAGAGAGTTACAAGGAGTTACAAGGAAAAGAAGTACCTCAAAAGGCCTTGCGGCCCATACCGAGGAGGTACCAATGGCAACGGGTGCCAGGGAAAATTTTGTCTTTCAACTATGCTAGCAGTAGTAGAAAACTGGATAGAAAAGTAGAAAGGCTCTCTCCCCACCCTCCGCTCCCTCCCTGCCAGATGCAAGTATGGAAAAAGGTTGAAGAAAATACCTTGACCCTGGAAAAGTAGCCAAGGAAATTTTACAGGAAAGTGGAGAATATATAAAAGCTCTATATTTACCTTCACAAAGACACCGTGCAAGCGAACTCCTGCAGAGTTTTCTTATGTTTTAATCTTAAACTATCAACGTGTTAAAGTAATTCCCACATATACTAGTCCTAAATCGTTTCAAATCCAACTTCTAACCATTGTTGCGAGTTTGGTTATCATTTGAACTAAACATGCTTCTAAAATCGACATCTTTGAACCCGCGTCACGTAAGCGTCGATTGTAGCCCATATGCCTAACGAAAGGGATTAACTTTGTGGCATTTTTCGCCAGTTTCCAATCCACCTACCTCCTTCCCCACCAATACCCAGCGCGCGCACTTCGGCCATTAGCCGGCGGTGAGGTACTTTATCAAAGGCCTTCTAATCAATCCCCTACTCTTATCATACTCACTCAACATGACGTAGAAAAACTCGAGCATGATGGTGAGACACGACCTATGCCGTCTAAACCCATGTTGGAGTCCCCAAGTAGCTTGTAAGAATCCAAATGGTCAACAATCCTACTCGCTATTATCCCTCTAAATTTTACCTACAACTGAAGTTAAATGGTGTTATTTATAGAGGTTCCAAGCCTCTCTTCCCACGCATGAGATAGCAGTAGCGTCCTAATCGTAACAGTAGAGAAAAAACAATACTAAAAGTTTTTCTTTTTTTTCTGCAGTCAGAGGAGAACATCCCTAACCTAAGCTAAAAGGACAGAGTGGGATGGGAAGGGGTCCTAGTAACCCACGGGGCAGGTTTGTACAACAGACTTCACCCGCCCTCCCGAAAGAGTGAGAACCTAAAGGAATTGGCAGCCAATTTCTCTAGAATCCCACGACTCGGGACCGGAGGGCTGTCACACCCCAAGTATAAAGTTTACTACACCAGAAGGAACGTGCATAACCTTTATACCCCCTGCGGGAGAGAGAGAGAGAGAGGAGAGAGAGGAGAGAGAGAGAGAGAGAGTTACAAGGAGTTACAAGGAAAAGAAGTACCTCAAAAGGCCTTGCGGCCCATACCGAGGAGGTACCAATGGCAACGGGTGCCACGGAAAATTTTCTACACACTCAAATAGTGTGCAAAATTTGGTCTAACCTTTCTTGAACTGATCCACAGAGGAACTGTTCACAACTTCCGAAGGTAACCTGTTCCATGTGTCACAGATCTTATACGTAAAGTAATTCCCACACACACTAGTCCTAAACCGTTTCAAATCCAACCTTCCAACCATTGTTGCGAGTTGGGTTATCATTTAAACTAAACATACTTCTAAAATCGACATCGTTGAACCCTCGTAAGAGCTTGAAAACCTCGATCAGTTGACCGCGCAGCCTCCGAGTTTTCAAGCGAAAACAAGTTCAGGGCGCGTAACCGTCGATTGTAGCCCATATGCCTAACGGAAGGGATTAACTTTGTGGCCCTCGCCTGCACTCGCTCCAGCCTCTCAATATCTTTCCTGAGGGTGGGCGACCAGAACTGCACAGCATACTCCAGGTACGGCCGAACAAGGGAATTGTACAGTGAGAGCACAATCTCCTTGTTCCGAAACTGAAATTGCCTCCTGATATAACCCAATAGTTCTGGGCTTTCTTTCCACCTCTACACACTGTTTCGTAAACTTAAGGTCGCTGCTAATTAGCACACCCAAGTCCTTTTCTAAATCAGTCACCTCGATATTACTGCCCAACATCGAGTAGTCCGACTTGGGATTGGCGTAGCCAATGTGCATCACTTTGCATTTACCCAAGTTAAACGGCATTTGCCATTTTTCGGACCACTCTCCTATCCTACCTAGGTCCGCACGCAGTTCCTCGATCGCTTCGGGGCGTCCCAACATTGGCCCCAAGCTTGGTGTCATCAGCGAATTTGGCGATCCGACTGACGATGCCACCGTCGATATCATTATGTAAATGGTAAACAACAGCGCCCCAAAACGGAACCCTGAGGAACCCCACTAGTGACCGAGGCCCAACCCGAACTAGCCCCTTCAATTACCACCCTCTGCCGCCTATTCCTCAGCCAGTTTTCAATCACCTACCTATTTCCCCACCGATACCCAGCGCGCGCACTTTCGCCATTAGCCGGCGGTGAGGTACCTTATCAAAGGCTTTCTGAAAGTCGAGATAAAGTATATCAATCGCCCTACTCTTATCGTACTCACTCAACATGACGTGGAAAAACTCGAGCAAGTTGGTGAGACACGACCTATGCCGTCTAAACCCATGTTGGGAGTCCCCAAGCAGCTTGTAGGAATCCAAATGGTCAACGATTCTATCAGCTATTATCCTTTCTAATAATTTACCTACAACTGAAGTGAGACTAATAGGACGATAGTTCCCTGGACTTTCGTGATCCCCTTTCTTAAAGATAGGGGTCACGTTGGCCTCCCTCCAGTCACCAGGCACCTGGCCCATCACCAACGATTTGTTGAAGACTGTAGCCAGGTGGGAGCCACCTGGTCGCGCACTTCTCGCAAAACATGGGGAGAACTGGTCTGGCCCAGGAGCCTTAAACGCGCTCAGTTTGTCTATTCTATGAGCAACGACTGTCGCGGTACATCTAACACTATCCAGGCCAGCACTTTCGTGCCCACAGCTGGCTCGGGATGACGCGGGTATCCTCCCTGGTGAACACTCCCGCAAAGTACTCATTAAGCACATTAGCGATGTCCGCGTCGGAGGTCCGCAAACGCCGCTTCCGTCCTTTAAAGGACCTATCATGCTTCTAATGGGCTTTCTACTATTAACATAACTGAAGAACTCCTTAGGGTTCCCCTTGCAGAGAGAGAGAGAGGAAGAGAAGAGAGAGAGAGTTTTACAAGGAGTTACAAGGAAAAGAAGTACCTCAAAAGGCCTTGCGGCCCATACCGAGGAGGTACCAATGGCAACGGGTGCCAGGGAAAATTTTGTCTTTCAAACTATGCTAGCAGTAGTAGAAAACTGGATAGAAAAGTAGAAGGCTCTCTCCCCACCCTCCGCTCCCTCCCTGCCAGAGGCAGGTACGGAAAAAGGTTGAAGAAAATACCTTGACCCTGGAAAAGTAGCCAAGGAAATTTTACAGGAAAGTGGAGAATATATAAATAGCTCTATATTTAGCTTGCTCACAGAGACACCGAGCAAGCGAACTCCTGCAGAGTTTTCTGAGGTTTTAATCTTAAACTATGAGTGTGTTCTGTACTTTGTCTAGCCTATTTTTAAACAGATTTACACTTTGACTGGAAACATCCTCTGAGGGAAGTTGGTTCCAGATATCAACTATTTTACAGGAAAAGAAATTTCCGCAGACTGAGGTCCTAAATGTCTTTACACACTCAAATAGTGTGCAAGATTTCGTCTAACCTTTTCTTGAACTGATCCACAGAGGAACTGTTCACAACTTCCGAAGGTAACCTGTTCCATGTGTCACAGATCTTATACGTAACGTAATTCCCACACACACTAGTCCTAAACCGTTTCAAATCCAACTTCCAACCATTGTTGCGAGTTGGGTTATCATTTAAACTAAACATACTTCTAAAATCGACATCGTTGAACCCTCGTAAGAGCTTGAAAACCTCGATCAGTTGACCGCGCAGCCTCCGAGTTTCAAGCGAAAACAAGTTCAGGGCGCGTAACCGTCGATTGTAGCCCATATGCCTAACGGAAGGGATCAACTTTGTGGCCCTCGCCTGCACTCGCTCCAGCCTCTCAATATCTTTCCTGAGGGTGGGCGACCAGAACTGCACAGCATACTCCAGGTACGGCCGAACAAGGGAATTGTACAGTGAGAGCACAATCTCCTTGTTCCGAAACTGAAATTGCCTCCTGATATAACCCAATAGTTTCTGGGCTTTCTTTTCCATCTCTACACACTGTTTCGTAAACTTAAGGTCGCTGCTAATTAGCACACCCAAGTCCTTTTCTAAATCAGTCACCTCGATATTACTGCCCAACATCGAGTAGTCCGACTTGGGATTGGCGTAGCCAATGTGCATCACTTTGCATTTACCCAAGTTAAACGGCATTTGCCATTTTTCGGACCACTCTCCTATCCTACCTAGGTCCGCACGCAGTTCCTCGATCGCTTCGGGCGTCCCAACATTGGCCCCAAGCTTGGTGTCATCAGCGAATTTGGCGATCCGACTGACGATGCCACCGTCGATATCATTTATGTAAATGGTAAACAACAGTGGCCCCAAAACGGAACCCTGAGGAACCCCACTAGTGACCGAGGCCCAACCCGAACTAGCCCCTTTAATTACCACCCTCTGCCGCCTATTCCTTAGCCAGTTTTCAATCCACCTACCTATTTCCCCACCGATACCCAGCGCGCGCACTTTCGCCATTAGCCGGCGGTGAGGTACCTTATCAAAGGCTTTCTGAAAGTCGAGATAAAGTATATCAATCGCCCTACTCTTATCGTACTCACTCAACATGACGTGGAAAAACTCGAGCAAGTTGGTGAGACACGACCTATGCCGTCTAAACCCATGTTGGGAGTCCCCAAGCAGCTTGTAGGAATCCAAATGGTCAACGATTCTATCAGCTATTATCCTTTCTAATAATTTACCTACAACTGAAGTGAGACTAATAGGACGATAGTTCCCTGGACTTTCGTGATCCCCTTTCTTAAAGATAGGGGTCACGTTGGCCTCTCTCCAGTCACCAGGCACCTGGCCCATCTCCAACGATTTGTTGAAGACTGTAGCCAGGTGGGGAGCCACCTGGTCGCGCACTTCTCGCAAAACACTGGGGAGAAACTGGTCTGGCCCAGGAGCCTTAAACGCGCTCAGTTTGTCTATTCTATGAGCAACGACTGTCGCGGTACATCTAACACTATCCAGGTCAGCACCTTCGTGCCTCACAGCTGGCTCGGGGATGACGCGGGTATCCTCCCTGGTGAACACTCCCGCAAAGTACTCATTAAGCACCTTAGCGATGTCCGCGTCGGAGGTCCGCAGAACGCCGCTTCCGTCCTTTAAAGGACCTATCATGCTTCTAATAGGCTTTCTACTATTAACATAACTGAAGAACTCCTTAGGGTTCCTCTTGCAGAGGCTTGCCACCCGTAGTTCTTCGTTACGTTTCGCTAGCCTAACCTTCGCCTTCACTTCCCTACACAGGCGGACATACGCTTCAGTGTTCTCGTGGGAACGATTGGCCTTCGCCCTCCTATACACTACTTTCCTATTTCGGATAGCCGAAGCGATGCCACGATTGAACCACTTAGGCTGCGTTGAAGCAGGGGTGACCAGTTTTGAGGGTATGGCAGCAGACTGCAGCACCATAAACTCATCCCGGAATGCACTCCACACTCCCTCAACATCGCCGCCAACCTCTAACCCCATCTCTGCTACGCTATCCCTGAGGCTAACAAAGTTCGCCCGCCGGAGATCGAGCTTACTGCCTCTCGAGTTACTACGCTTCACCCGAGGGACGCACACACGGAACCTAATAATACCGTGATCACTCCCGCCCAACGATTCGTCAACGGTGAGGCCAGTGACGAGGTTGTCTTCGGTCGTGAATACTAAGTCTAGAACGCTTTCGCCTCGTGTAGGCTCGTTGACCCACTGAGTGAGGAAGTTCTCATCAGCAAAGTCAACTAGCCTCCTCCCTTCAGCATCGGCAGTCCTGTTTTCCCACTTTATGCCGCGACAGTTGAAGTCTCCTAAAACTACACACACCCTATCCCCTAGCAGGCTACTGAGTTCGGTGTACAGGGCTGTATCCTCCTCGAGGAGGAGATGCGGAGGTCTGTACACCAAGATTAACCTATAGTTCGTCCCTCCCACGTTCAGATCGACGCCAAGCAGCTCCCGTTCCGACCGGAACTGGCAGTCAACCGGACTCAACGTGTCTCTGACGTATATTAGTACCCCACCCCCCTCCCCACGGGTGCGGTCTTTGCGAAACATTCTATACCCGGGAATTTCGAACTCCCCAACGTAGTCCCTACGATCAGTATGAATCCAGGACTCGGTGATAGCAACGATATCCTGGTATTCTGATGCTAAGAGCGCCCGTAGCTCGCGAAACTTGTTCCTAATTGACCTAGCATTAAAAAGCATTGCACGGAGGGAGCCTTCCCTATTCTGACCGCCCCCTAGCACGACCCGTTTCCCGAACAGCCAGGCTGTCGGGAGTTGAAGAGCCCCTCACTAACGAGGGGGCAACTTCCACAGGAGACTGAGCCCCCTCCAACGTAGGAGGAGGGTCACCCATCTGTACTTCGCCGCACCCTTCAGTCGAAGGTACGTCCGCCACCGGCTCATCCTCATCTCTCCCCGGTGGGGGCCCATCATCTCTCCCAGGACTCGACCTCACCATTCTGTATAGGTGCCGGTCGAGCAGCGCGCCTAGCACACCTTTACCCTTGTCATTGAGGTGGACACCATCCCTCTGGTAAAGGTCCCACCTACCCGAAAATGCATCGAAGGGGTCAATAAACTTCACGCCCAGCGGAACGCACAAGTCTTGTACCCTCTCGTTGATGCCAATGACCTTACTGAGCGAGTGGTCACTGACATTCATTCGCGGTAAAATACCCATTAACATTCCCCTGTCTGTCTTCAGTTTTAGATCATCCGCAAGAGACATGATCTCGGTGATGATCCCTTCTGTAAGACCTACCCCACCGCCTTTGAGGAACAGGTCATTGCCACCAGCGTGGACAACGATCGCAGTCCTCCGACTATCCACGCGCACCTTCTCTACCTCCTTCCTTAAGTGCGCCGTTCCCCGCCCAGGTAAGCACCTTACCTTCCTCCCATCCCGGTTTGCAGAAGCAAAGTACTTCTCCTGGCCCCTGATCTGCGAGTCCCCAATCAAAACGGTGTCTTCCTCCTTCGAGCACAGGAGACTAAAGCGGTTAGAGGTCTTGACAGGGGCAACTGGGGTCTCAGGCTTCGGCTTCGCAGCCTTCTTGCCCGAGACCTTTCGAAACCCGTCGCCACCCATACACGCAGTTACACCACCCGACCCACCCCGACAGGTAGCTACATCCTTCGGTTTCTTTGGGCCATCAGCAGGCCCCTTCCCACCCTTCTCTATCGATCCCTTCCCACCCTTCTCTATCAGCCCCTTCTTTGAGCCCTCCCTTTGTTCTTGATACTTAATCTTACAGTTTGAATCTGCTGGTGTGTTTTTAATTTGATCTTGTCCACTGGGTTGGATTTCCAGTGCTACGACCCTAGCTTCAAGCTTTTTTACTATTCCTTTAGCTCTTTAACTTCCTTTTCGTGGTTGTCTCTAAGTTTACAAAACAAACATACACTAAGGGATGTGATATCGCTGATATTACCCTCTGGGAAGTCTACGCACCAATGATTAACTTTACATTTAAAGCATTCTGCTTTCAATTTAGCGGCCCTGCCATATTTTCTCTTTTTTTGTTTTTTCTGAATACTCTGAATAAGATAAAGCGTTCTAGCAATGAAAACTATCCAAAAACGTTATGACCAGTATATAAAAAAAGGGGGGGGGGGGGGGGGGGTGAATTAATCCCGCGCGTAGCCGCACCCGCCTTTTCGCAAGTGACGTTCATTCCTTCCAGAAGACTACACCTCTCCTGCTGCCGCACCGACCAAAGGTCTCCCCAGGGCCGGACCGTCCCAAACGTGTCGCAGCTACCAACTGACAAACACTCGCGACGCAAGCGTCACGGATTTTCCGCCAGGAGCGACAGCGAGATGCAGCCCTTACTAAGTCTTATAGTCACTCACAAGTGGGCCAGACTCTTAGAATCCAGTGTTCAAGGGATATCCACCAGACAAGAGGCTACGCCCGAGACTTTACGTGGCCTGGCAGCCAGCTGGGCAGTAAAGCCCTCTCACCTCCGCAGAGCAGTACAGCCAAGCACCATCAATTGGTCACCAAAGAACGGTCGCAGGGGGCTGGTCAAGCCATTACGCGTTAGGAATGGGCTTAAGGGGCACTAGCCACACTCCATTCATCGCGCCCCTACGCCTGGGACCCCTCCATCCCAGTCTCTCACAACCTACGAGCGTTAAATGGTGTTATTTATAGAGGTTCCAAAGCCTCTCTTCCCACGCATGAGGTAGCAGTCGGGTCCTAATAGTAAAAGAAGAGAAAAAGACTTAATACTAAAAGAAAGGTTTTTTTTTTTTTTTTTTTTTGCACAGTGAGAGGAGAACAACCTTAACGTAATCTAAAAGGACAGAGTAGGGATGGGATGGGGTCTAGTAACCCACGGGACGGGATTGTGCAAAATACTTTACCCGCCCTCCCGAAAGAGAGAGAGAACCTAAAGGAGCTGGCAGCCAGTTCCTCTAGAATCCCACGACTCGGGACCGGAGGGCTGTCACACCCCAAGTATAAAGTTTACTACATCCAGAAGAAATGTGCATAACCTTTATACCCCCTGCGGGGTTATACCCCCTGCGGGGGGAGAGAGAGAGAGAGAGAGAGAGAGAGAGAGAGAGAGAGAGAGAGAGAGAGAGAGTTACAAGGAAAAGAAGTACCTCAAAAGGCCTTGCGGCCCATACCGAGAAGGTACCAATGGCAACGGGTGCCAGGGAAAATTTTGTATTTTTCTTTCAAACTATGCTAGCAGTAGTAGAAAACTGGATAGAAAAGTAGAAGGCTCTCTCCCCACCCTCCGCTCCCTCCTGCCAGAGGCAGGTACGGAAAAAGGTTGAAGAAAATACCTTGACCCTGGAAAAGTAGCCAAGGAAATTTTACAGGAAAGTGGAGAATATATAAATAGCTCTATATTTAGCTTGCTCACAGAGACCGAGCAAGCGAACTCCTGCAGAGTTTTCTGAGGTTTTAATCTTAAACTATGAGTGTGTTCAGTACTTTGTCTAGCCTATTTTTAAACAGATTTACACTTTGACTGGAAACTCTGAGGGAAGTTGGTTCCAGATATAACTATTTTACAGGAAAAGAAATTTCCGCAGACTGAGGTCCTAAATGTCTTTACACACTCAAATAGTGTGCAAGATTTCGTCTAACCTTTTCTTGAACTGATCCACAGAGGAACTGTTCACAACTTCCGAAGGTAACCTGTTCCACGTGTCACAGATCTTATACGTAACGTAATTCCCACACACACTAGTCCTAACCGTTTCAAATCCAACTTCCAAGCATTGTTGCGAGTTGGGTTATCATTTAAACTAAACATACTTCTAAAATCGACATCGTTGAACCCTCGTAAGAGCTTGAAAACCTCGATCAGTTGACCGCGCAGCCTCCGAGTTTCAAGCGAAAACAAGTTCAGGGCGCGTAACCGTCGATTGTAGCCCATATGCCTAACGGAAGGGATTAACTTTGTGGCCCTCGCCTGCACTCGCTCCAGCCTCTCAATATCTTTCCTGAGGGTGGGCGACCAGAACTGCACAGCATACTCCAGGTACGGCCGAACAAGGGAATTGTACAGTGAGAGCACAATCTCCTTGTTCCGAAACTGAAATTGCCTCCTGATATAACCCAATAGTTTCTGGGCTTTCTTTTCCACCTCTACACTGTTTCGTAAACTTAAGGTCGCTGCTAATTAGCACACCCAAGTCCTTTTCTAATCAGTCACCTCGATATTACTGCCCAACATCGAGTAGTCCGACTTGGGATTGGCGTAGCCAATGTGCATCACTTTGCATTTACCCAAGTTAAACGGCATTTGCCATTTTTCGGACCACTCTCCTATCCTACCTAGGTCCGCACGCAGTTCCTCGATCGCTTCGGGCGTCCCAACATTGGCCCCAAGCTTGGTGTCATCAGCGAATTTGGCGATCCGACTGACGATGCCACCGTCGATATCATTTATGTAAATGGTAAACAAACAGTGGCCCCAAAACGGAACCCTGAGGAACCCCACTAGTGACGAGGCCCAACCCGAACTAGCCCCTTTAATTACCACCCTCTGCCGCCTATTCCTCAGCCAGTTTTCAATCCACTACCTATTTCCCCACCGATACCCAGCGCGCGCACTTTCGCCATTAGCCGGCGGTGAGGTACCTTATCAAAGGCTTTCTGAAAGTCGAGATAAAGTATATCAATCGCCCTACTCTTATCGTACTCACTCAACATGACGTGGAAAAACTCGAGCAAGTTGGTGAGACACGACCTATGCCGTCTAAACCCATGTTGGGAGTCCCCAAGCAGCTTGTAGGAATCCAAATGGTCAACGATTCTATCAGCTATTATATTTCTAATAATTTACCTACAACTGAAGTGAGACTAATAGGACGATAGTTCCCTGGACTTTCGTGATCCCCTTTCTTAAAGATAGGGGTCACGTTGGCCTCCCTCCAGTCACCAGGCACCTGGCCCATCACCAACGATTTGTTGAAGACTGTAGCCAGGGTGGGGAGCCTGAGAGAGAGAGAGAGAGAGAGAGAGGAGAGAGAGAGAGAGAGAGAGAAGAGAGAGAGAGAGAGAGAGAGTTACAAGGAAGGAGTTACAAGGAAAAGAAGTACCTCAAAAGGCCTTGCGGCCCATACCGAGGAGGTACCAATGGCAACGGGTGCCAGGGAAAATTTTGTCTTTCAAACTATGCTAGCAGTAGTAGAAAACTGGATAGAAAAGTAGAAGGCTCTCTCCCCACCCTCCGCTCCCTCCCTGCCAGAGGCAGGTACGGAAAAAGGTTGAAGAAAATACCTTGACCCTGGAAAAGTAGCCAAGGAAATTTTACAGGAAAGTGGAGAATATATAAATAGCTCTATATTTAGCTTGCTCACAGAGACACCGAGCAAGCGAACTCCTGCAGAGTTTTCTGAGGTTTAATCTTAAACTATGAGTGTGTTCTGTACTTTGTCTAGCCTATTTTTAAACAGATTTACACTTTGACTGGAAACATCCTCTGAGGGAAGTTGGTTCCAGATATAACTATTTTATAGGAAAGAAATTTCCGCAGACTGAGGTCCTAAATGTCTTTACACACTCAAATAGTGTGCAAGATTTCGTCTAACCTTTTCTTGAACTGATCCACAGAGGAACTGTTCACAACTTCCGAAGGTAACCTGTTCCATGTGTCACAGATCTTATACGTAACGTAATTCCCACACACACTAGTCCTAAAACCGTTTCAAATCCAACTTCCAACCATTGTTGCGAGTTGGGTTATCATTTAAACTAAACATACTTCTAAAATCGACATCGTTGAACCCTCGTAAGAGCTTGAAAACCTCGATCAGTTGACCGCGCAGCCTCCGAGTTTCAAGCGAAAACAAGTTCAGGGCGCGTAACCGTCGATTGTAGCCCATATGCCTAACGGAAGGGATCAACTTTGTGGCCCTCGCCTGCACTCGCTCCAGCCTCGCAATATCTTTCCTGAGGGTGGGCGACCAGAACTGCACAGCATACTCCAGGTACGGCCGAACAAGGGAATTGTACAGTGAGAGCACAATCTCCTTGTTCCGAAACTGAAATTGCCTCCTGATATAACCAATAGTTTCTGGGCTTTCTTTTCCACTCTACACACTGTTTCGTAAACTTAAGGTCGCTGCTAATTAGCACACCCAAGTCCTTTTCTAAATCAGTCACCTCGATATTACTGCCCAACATCGAGTAGTCCGACTTGGGATTGGCGTAGCCAATGTGCATCACTTTGCATTTACCCAAGTTAAACGGCATTTGCCATTTTTCGGACCACTCTCCTATCCTACCTAGGTCCGCACGCAGTTCCTCGATCGCTTCGGGCGTCCCAACATTGGCCCCAAGCTTGGTGTCATCAGCGAATTTGGCGATCCGACTGACGATGCCACCGTCGATATCATTTATGTAAATGGTAAACAACAGTGGCCCCAAAACGGAACCCTGAGGAACCCACTAGTGACCGAGGCCCAACCCGAACTAGCCCCTTTAATTACCACCCTCTGCCGCCTATTCCTTAGCCAGTTTTCAATCCACCTACCTATTTCCCCACCGATACCCAGCGCGCGCACTTTCGCCATTAGCCGGCGGTGAGGTACCTTATCAAAGGCTTTCTGAAAGTCGAGATAAAGTATATCAATCGCCCACTCTTATCGTACTCACTCAACATGACGTGGAAAAACTCGAGCAAGTTGGTGAGACACGACCTATGCCGTCTAAACCCATTGGAGTCCCCAAGCAGCTTGTAGGAATCCAAATGGTCAACGATTCTATCAGCTATTATCCTTTCTAATAATTTACCTACAACTGAAGTGAGACTAATAGGACGATAGTTCCCTGGACTTTCGTGATCCCCTTTCTTAAAGATAGGGGTCACGTTGGCCTCTCTCCAGTCACCAGGCACCTGGCCCATCTCCAACGATTTGTTGAAGACTGTAGCCAGGTGGGGAGCCACCTGGTCGCGCACTTCTCGCAAAACACTGGGGAGAAACTGGTCTGGCCCAGGAGCCTTAAACGCGCTCAGTTTGTCTATTCTATGAGCAACGACTGTCGCGGTACATCTAACACTATCCAGGTCAGCACCTTCGTGCCTCACAGCTGGCTCGGGGATGACGCGGGTATCCTCCCTGGTGAACACTCCCGCAAAGTACTCATTAAGCACCTTAGCGATGTCCGCGTCGGAGGTCCGCAGAACGCCGCTTCCGTCCTTTAAAGGACCTATCATGCTTCTAATGGGCTTTCTACTATTAACATAACTGAAGAATCCTTAGGGTTCCTCTTGCAGAGGCTTGCCACCCGTAGTTCTTCGTTACGTTTCGCTAGCCTAACCTTCGCCTTCACTTCCCTACACAGGCGGACATACGCTTCAGTGTTCTCGTGGGAACGATTGGCCTTCGCCCTCCTATACACTACTTTCCTATTTCGGATAGCCGAAGCGATGCCACGATTGAACCACTTAGGCTGCGTTGAAGCAGGGGTGACCAGTTTTGAGGGTATGGCAGCAGACTGCAGCACCATAAACTCATCCCGGAATGCACTCCACACTCCCTCAACATCGCCGCCAACCTCTAACCCCATCTCTGCTACGCTATCCCTGAGGCTAACAAAGTTCGCCCGCCGGAGATCGAGCTTACTGCCTCTCGAGTTACTACGCTTCACCCGAGGGACGCACACACGGAACCTAATAATACCGTGATCACTCCCGCCCAACGATTCGTCAACGGTGAGGCCAGTGACGAGGTTGTCTTCGGTCGTGAATACTAAGTCTAGAACGCTTTCGCCTCGTGTAGGCTCGTTGACCCACTGAGTGAGGAAGTTCTCATCAGCAAAGTCAACTAGCCTCCTCCCTTCAGCATCGGCAGTCCTGTTTTCCCACTTTATGCCGCGACAGTTGAAGTCTCCTAAAACTACACACACCCTATCCCCTAGCAGGCTACTGAGTTCGGTGTACAGGGCTGTATCCTCCTCGAGGAGGAGATGCGGAGGTCTGTACACCAAGATTAACCTATAGTTCTCCCACGTTCAGATCGACGCCAAGCAGCTCCCGTTCCGACCGGAACTGGCAG